>VXBC01007695.1:341972-384292 GCA_013399945.1 Ploceus nigricollis
TGTGCCAGATAATGCTCTTGGACATTCTGTATGAACACTTCCTGCATACAGCCCCAAACATTTGACCATTAATAGGTGTGTGAAAAAGAGTAGCTGCCCTTTTCCCCTCGAGCCTTCAGACTCCATCACTCTATAAATATCAGAACATGGCATAAAGCACCTCACCTCGAGGAGATTGGTGCATGTCCTTTGATTCCACAGTCTTGAGTGATTCAGGTTAATTGATGATCCTCAGCATCTGTTTGATTTTGACCCCAAATGATTNGAAAGGAAAGGAAAGGAAAGGAAAGGAAAGGAAAGGAAAGGAAAGGAAAGGAAAGGAAAGACTCTTGAGTATTTATAGTTGTTATCAATAGTGTTCCCTTTCAAGGGTTAACTGTGAAGTGAAAAGGTATCTAACATGATTGTTGGACAGACTAAGGAAAGCTAAAGGCAGTGGAGAATTTTTGTTTGTTTTCTTTCTAACACCCTGAAAAATAGATGAGGTTGTCTTGTTTGTTTCATTAAAATGCAGAAATTATAAATGTCTTAACTTTGGGCAAGTTCCCCAGGAAATACAGTTATTGTTTTGGTTTTTTCCTGGGTTTTGAATCATCTATTAAAGTCACAAGCCCTTGTTGACAAATCAAAATCCCAAAATATGTAGCAGAATTGTAATTTTTTGGATATTACTCTTATTTTTGCTCATGCTCTTACAAAGCACTCTTGTCTCAGGAAAGGGTGTACTAATAATTAGTATTTCAGGTTTTAATTTTTTTTAGTATCTTGGCTTCAATAATCAGTACAAACTCTTTCCTGGTTAAGCCTGTGTTGTGTTTATAGTAAAAAGGGGATTTAAAGTTTGCAGATGTTCAAGGTTTGGAAGCAGGCCAGACTAGAGCTACAAACTCAATTTTCTACCCTTTAAGAGTAAAGAAATTTGAGAGTTTTTACCAAGAATACTTTAATAAGAGATTGGGCTTATCTTCAGAGAAAGCTGCCAATTAAAGAACTCCCTGAGATACTTATTTATGCATTTTGGTTCTAAAAGGCAGAAGTGATGGGCCCAAGCCATGTTCCTGTTGAAATTCAGGGGATCTGCCCTTCATCAGCATGTGACATTGTGGCTGGGAGAAGCTTTTCCCCCTGCCAGTGTGTCACCAACACCCAGGAGCCCAGTTCTGAAGATCTGACTCAGAGTCTACCTCAGGCAAGAGTAAATGGAGACCTTGCCTGAGGAATGACTATTTCATATAGGAATTCCTAGGATATAATGTGATTTGTAGTAAATGAAGGAAATTTGATTCCTCATGAAGTGCTGACACGCAATTCCCGTTGGCTCATCCAGGGAGAATTTATTTCTTTCTGTCTGATCTTGTCTGCAGACCCATAAAAATCCTGTTTTGTGCCACTGGCATGCTGAGGGGGTGACTGCCAACTTCTCCCTGCTGTTTGGGAAGGAATGCCTTGGTGCAGAGGAACCTTCATTAAATCACTTTATGCTGACCTGAGTGGTGTTTCAGAAAACTGAAAAACTTTGGGAAATGGGTAAAATTAGTACTTTTATTTTTAAAATGGTACTCACTTTCTATTTCATTGGTGTTTTATGAAGAAACTTCTGAAAAAGTTTAGTACCATTTTCCAGCCTCTGTTGGAAAAGTCAAGGTTTTTTTAAATGCTAGGTTTTCTGGGACCATGGCAGAAGAATTAAAAGAGTTTGTTGCTCAGTTTTTGTCTCTCCCCCTTCCACTGTACCAGAGGATGAAGCTCTTTCCTTTCCTCCTGAAGTACCTGGTGCAGAGGCAGTGCTGGTCTAGATGAGTCTCGTGTGCAATTCAGCATCTGATTTCCACAAACATGAACTTCCATAAAATTACATTGCTGGTGTTTTGTGTACTGAAGCCACAGATTCCTTCTGACAGAGGATGTAAAGATGAGTAAAATTTCACACTTCTGAGACATACTGGTGGGAAAATTGTTACATCTTCCCATCTTGAGAGAAGGGATTTTAAAGAACCAGCTGAAAGCTCCAGTTGAGGTGGTTTTGTCTGGAAAATAATGGGTTCAAATCTACCTTGCAGTCTGGAGTCCTTTTAAATTTTTTTTTTAAATGAATTGCTATCAGGAGGGGAAAAGAGAGTGTAAGTGGCCTTGTGGATGGTTTCCCCAATGGAGAATGCCTTAAGCAAGCTGCTTTTGTCTGAACTGTGAACTTAGTCCACCACTCAAAGAACAAGAAGTGATTGCCAAGACAGAACTCAAGCAAGAAAGGGCAAGAAAAGGACAAGAAGTGTCTCTAAGGGTGCTTTCCCAACTCCCCCCGCCATGGAGTCACTGGCATCTGTACTCAAAAGGATGGGTAACAAGAGAGTTTTGTGAAAATCTGCTGAAAGTTATTTTGGGTAGGGGAAAAAAAAAAGTATCCTGAATCCCTTCTGTTCCTGTGCCCATAGTTGAAAGAGTTTTTTGGCCACCAAATTCTCAGATACAAAAAGTTTAAGATTTAATTGGAACCTCAGTTCTTTGGGATGATTTTCTCCTGTGTAAGTACAAACTGTCAAAAGTCAATGTTTGAAGTGTATGATATCTGAAAATTCTGGTTTCACTTGATATTTGGAACTGCCTTTGAGGAAAGGTAGCATTGTGTACCATTTTAAGTGTATAGACTTAGACCTGTAGGCTCTTAATTTGCAAGGTAAATTCTCTCTGCAGTTATGGTCATGTTTAATCTATCTGCTAAATTACCGTGCCTGCTTTCAGACTATTCCTTAGAAAGATTGTTTTGGTTTTCTGAGAGAATGATGATCGAATTTATGACTGTGTTCTCTATAGCAACATCAATTATTCCAATAAAGGCCAAATAAAAAGAGCTATTTACTTGTTTTCTCAGACAAAGACTTGCTGGGACTCTCAAGTAGCTCAGACGTCTGGCTCACAGCAAGCCTCTGTAACACAATGAGTTCTCATGCTGCCTTCACATATGTGCCCACAATCTTCATTAGGGAGGTCCATGAAAAGGCAGGTGGTGATGCCCTAGAGACCAGCTTGCTATTGTGCTTTCTGTAGGCTGCTTCCCCACATAATGCAGTTTGAGGCAATGCAGCTCAAAATAGGAGTCAGCAGTGCTGAAAATGGCTTTGCTGTTTCATCGAGCGAGGGTCGCTTTAGCAGGAATGTGTCTTTGGTCTGCTGGACTAAAATAAATTTGTTGCTGTTGAATGTGAGAAGCTAGGAAGCTTCCTGCTGTTTATTTTACAGAAGCAGAGGTTGTTGTCTTGCTGTTGGAGTTTATATTGTGCTCACATAGAATAGACAAGAAGGGAAGTGATTTTAAAGGATGGAGAAATGTTCGTTTCTGCTGATAGGAGGAAATTCTGTTCTGTATGAAAAATGGGAAAAAAGCCTCATCCCATGCATGTGCCAAGTGACTGCTTAAGGCTAAAGGGTAAGACAAGATCACCTCGCTGATTCACTTGGGCTCTGCTAAGTTATCACTTTTGCTCCGTTTAGTGCACAGCTGATGATTGCTTGGCAACAAACTTACACAAGTGAAGTTTCTCTGATGTCTTTTTTAAAAACTGCAAGGAGAATTAGAATTAACATGGGATTTGGTTAGGTTTCTTTATGTTTCTAAGAAACTTCATTTTCATTAAGTCTGACTTACACTCTGACCATGGTTTCTCTTGGCCTAAAACAAGGGGAATGATCTCCCCAATTTAATATTTTCATTTGAATAAAATTGTGAGTAGGAACATGTTTTATACTTTTTTTTCCTTTATCCGTACCACTCAAAGGGCTCCATAGAGAGGCAGGTGGAGGCTGAGGTATCATATTGTACCAATGGCTTTAGATCTGCTCTGGAGCCTGCTAAGGGATGATGTTTATGGAACTCATTTTTGAGTCATGCATTGCTTAGTGCTGGTCAAAGATCTTAATCCACAGTATATTTTAAGCACTGAAGATGAAACAGAATTTGAGTTTCTCTATCTTCACTATTTTCTGGAAGTAGGTGGTGAAAAGTTGGAGCAAATAGTACAACAGTGCAAAAGGGGTGGCCTGACTCTTTTCAATATCTAATGATATAAATGAGATAAAGTTTGTAAGAAGAGGTCATCTCTCTCCAAACCCTTCATTCTCATTAACATGCATTTCTGTTCCCTCTTCTATAGAAAACATAATCATGAACCAAAATGACTGTTCCCTTTGAGCTTTGTCACCTCAGGCTTTTCAGAGCTATTTCGTTTGGGTTCTCATTTAAGAAACTACTCAAGTACTGTTTCTGAGAGAGGTCTGGAATATTGATTAGGTCCAAGAGGTCTATACTGAGGCCACCAAATTAATTTTGCTGTCCCATGTAGATACGAATCTCAGCTTCCTGAATTGAAAAGGCTGTTACATTATATGCAAACCATTGTGCCCTGGAACCTCTCAATGTTTATAGTACTTATCTGCCCCAAAGAAATACTTCTGCTCATTCAGGGGGATTAAAACACCTACTTGACAGAGGAAGGCAGCCTTCTCTTTTTAATTCTGACTTGTGGCAAAGGTCTAATTAAAGTTAAACTGAAGTAATAAATACATTCTTATTTAAACCATAAGGCTTTTGCAAGGGCTTCAGAATTCTTGGACATTAAAAGCATAATGAGTAGAGTCCAGCATAAAAACTGCATCTAAAATACTTTACAAAGCTGAATATTACAGACAGGAGGAGAATTCGTGTGCTGGATTTGTTTAAAGGAGGACGGACTTTATATTTTTGGTGTTAGAACTGCATTTTGATCCTACAAGAGAGTTGGGTGTGACATTACTGCTACTAGAAGGTCTTATGACAGGCTTGCATCTGGGTCCAAAAAAAAATGAAAATCATGACCAAAAACCTGAGGAAAGCATTGTTCAGGGAAGCCAAAAAAGGTACATAAGGATGTAACCTGTTGTGTAAATCAGTGAAATTATGAGTTTCAACCATTATTGCAGCTCTCCTTCTAAAGGAACTTTGGACCTTGGGGTTACTGTGCATTTTATGAGATAGGGAGGGCTGGAGTTATCTTGGGACTCCTGTGGTTCACTTCTCTGCAGTGCCTTTGGCTCTGAGCTGCCTGAGATGTTCAATCATTTGTGTGCACCAGTTTGTACCTCACATCTCTTTCTGCCTCACATACAACTCATCAGCACCTCAAATATCCACCTAGGAAACCGAATTCATTTATAAAAGTAATGTCAGTTGGGAAAGACATATTGAAAATCTTCCTAGAAATTAACTGTCCCTGTCCCTGATTTGGTATTTATTAAGGGAGATAAGCAGTAATTGCTTGATGACACTGGGAGCTCTTACAGTTTAATTAATGAATGACTGTAGATGCACTGAGAACCTCTGATGAAAGATACCCAGGACATAGAAAATATAGTTGTTTTAATGTCTTATTGCCAGGACTCTTTCTTCAGATGAGTATCTCTGGGGTAATACAATTGTCATGATAGTCAATTAAAGGTCCATGTGCCTCCTCTGTAATTTTTTCTTCTTTTCCAATTGTCACCTCAGGAAGAAATTATTTCAGTTGCATTTTTCACAGCCAAGCTGTAAACTTTAAGTTCAGCTTAAGGGAAACTAGTAAAGGAATACAGTAAGAAACTGCAGCTTTATGTGTGATGTTGGGAAATACAGGATAATTGGGATTTCTCTCAGAGCAAAAACAAAGGTGCTAATCTGTAGCACAAAACAAAGAGCAAAGTTTCAGCTTCTGATATTTTGAGTGAGAAGGGGATTAAATAAAGCACTTTACTGAGCTGTGTACTAAGGAAGATGAGTTATCCAGTGATGGGAGATGTAAATAGGAGTTTCTTACTGAGGCCTTTTCAGGCCTTGAAAGAGCCATTGAACTGTGACTTGATTTCTTCCTCAGCAAAATTAAATTAGGGGTTGACATTTTGGTTCAGAATGTTGTGATAAACATAGATGAGTAAATTTGAATAGTTTTTCAAATATGTTTGCCAGTAAACTGAATTTCACCATCCAGGTACTTGCAGCTGTTATTAGTATTACATCAAATAAATTTTAATTCATGTGTTTTCCTTTAGTCACTCAAAACTAAACCACTGATTTAATGTCTTTGAAATTCTACCTGGGGACATACTGGGGTCTTTTTGACTGCTATTGTTGCCTTTTGCCCAACCTGGAAATGAAACTCGAGATAATTTTAGTAAGGAGTTAATGTAAAAGGGGATCTTTAATGAAGGCCTTCAGGGGCAGTTATGGAAAGATGTTCACAAAAGCCCACCTCCCCCACCCCAGGGGTGAGTACATTTTTATAGGTTTTAGGAAATTAGCATAATTGATAAAAAGCACCAATTAGGAGAACAAGTGGTGATGCAATTCCCCCCAGGTCAAGCCCCTTCTCTGGAGCCCCCCTTCAGCACTAGCTGCACTTTGTCCATGAGAATGGATCTTGAAGTCCATGAGTTGTTCTTGGGCTTGGTTCCCAGGAAGAACCAAGATAGTAGAGGGCCTTCTACCTCCTGGGGCTTGAAGCTCTGGAATTTGTTTTGTCTTTCTGCCTAGGGAAAGACCAAGGATAAGGATGGGAAAACAAGTCACTAATACAATAGGCTACAGTGCTAGAAATATATGTGTGAAGAATACAGAGAACATAGGAAAAAAAGCAAAACCCAAACAGCATCACTTTATGCCCTACTATTCAGCAAAATAAATCACAGTTCCTTTCCCCCAAAAGTTTACCAGGTAGAACCATAGTAAAGTCAGTGGTACATTCATATTTTGATTTCATACATGTCTGTTCCCCACAACCTTTGATGTTAATTCAGAAGACAAATTTGTACAGTTTCTTTTGGGGGATTCAGGGCTAGGAGGCTTGGTTTTCCCAACAGCAGATGGATTTTCATTTATCTGTTCCATTTAATTTGTGGTTCTTATAAACCTGATCCCTGAAGGTATGCAGCAGTCAAGAATGCACCATTCCTTATTGCTTTCCTTTCCCGGTGGTAAAGTAGCCAAATACATCTTCACTAAAAGTTGTTTTTATATAATAAAAACCCAAGGAAAAGTTAAACATTGCTGCAAGGGGACTTGACACAGCTGGAGGTGTCTGCCAGGGGAGTGACCATGGATGGAGGGATGTCTTTAGTTTTGTAAATGCTGGGATGTTGGAAGTCTGAGATGAAAAACCTCTGTGTCATGAGCCCAGCCATCATTTGGGAGGGGAATGCATCCATCATTGGCCCTGTGATTTAAAAGCACCCAGTGGAATAAATCCAATAAATTATTCCAGAAGTTTGTGAGGTTTTTTGCATCTTTTAAATGCTAAAACTTACAGTTTTCCTTGTGACAGGAGTTAAGAAATATCTCAGTGAACTATAGAGTAATAGATTCTCTAAAAATTACGACCCATATCGTAATGAATATATGGCAAAAAGTCCCATGGCAATAAAAGGACATGGCCAAATCCATGGCAAAAAGGAAAAAAGACAACATGCCCAATAATATATCAAAACCAGTACATGAATTATCGAAACTAGAGCATAAAAACTGAGCTGGCTCTGATGTAAGTAAAGGGGTGTTTGAGGCAGTAGCAAGGACTTGGGTAAATGAATGGTCCAAGGTGTGCTGTGCCACATCCATTGGTGTCCACGCTGCCTCCAGGGATTTGTGTTTCCACATTTTGCTGATGATATTCGAAAAGGCTACAGTCAATATAGGCTTTAGCATAATGCTTTCTGTGTGTTAGTTTTGATTAGAAGGAAAAGAGTATTCTCTTTGATGCCTGTGTCCTCTGAGAGAAACTGAAAACCTGTGGATTCTTGGTGTATATATTAAAATAACAGGAACGTGCCAAGAAAGGGCTTTGGAACTGGCAGTGGGATGAAGCATTGCCCTGACTCTGTAGAAAGCATGTCCAGAGTGGAAATAAGAGCAAACACAGGACTAATTATCCATTTGAAGGGTTTTAATGTCCAGACAAATTGCTGTGTGGCAAATAAGAAGTTTTCAGTGTAAATTGGACAATCAAATAAGGCATTTGAGCCTTCTAAAAAAAGTCTTTGTTAAAATGGAAAGTGAAGAGGTGCCTGAAACACATGTGAGGAGATTCTGAGGAATATCTTTGTGTCTTCAAGATTTTTAGGGAAGTACATGCTGAGGTAATAGGAGTATTTGGCACTTGAGCAAGTTCACATATGCAGTGCATGGTTAAATCATGAAAGGATCCGTGTGATATGTCAGTGAATCAAGATTAATTCTTGATAAAGTCACACTCTGTGGCTTAAAAATGCATGCTTTGATCTTTGGGAAATCATATAGCTCTCTGTTAGTGAATTAATGGCAGACCATGATTTTAATTTGTATGTGTTCCTATCCAGGTCTCCCTATTTGAACTGTGTGTGTTGAGAAGCCATAAAAACCTACTTGGCTTCAATTGGGAAAAAAAAGAAAAGGAAAAAACAGATAAATATATTAATAAGCATACCCCAAGGCAACAACACAGTATGTTCATGGCTACAAATAAAAATGCATTTAACGATAATGCTCTTTTTTTCCTATCTTGTTTTCTTTGTCATGGATACTCCCAAATATTCTTTCTGGGTTGAATTAATGGCCTCAAGTGGTATATCTGCTGCAATGTGTTAAAAATGTGAGATGGAGTCAGGGTCAAACCTTACTAGGACCATCTCCAGTGCAATTCTGACATCTTTCATTCTGAAATTTAGAAAAAAATTGCAGAAATACCAGATTGTAGCAGAATAGTTTGGCTTTTTATTTTTCACTGTTCCTTTGGCAAATGAAGGAAGTTACCATCATCCTTCAGTGATTTTTCTACAGAATTTTATTTTTCAGTTGCAGAGAAGCAATGTGTGCTTGTCATTTGGGGAAATGTGTAGTCTAATGCCTTGAAGACCTTGTGTGGTTTGATTATTTTAAATTTGCTGCTCCATAGTCAACTCCCTGGGCATTCCCCTTTGCCCTGTCCTCCAGGGCTGCTTCACGTCATTTTCAGGTCTTGAACCTCACGATGTTTGAGCCAATATTCTCAGACAATATCTCCAGCATTGCTGACAGACAGAGGAAATGTAAAAGCTGAAATAGAGGCCAACAAGGTGCTCACAGCTTTCAGCATTGCTGCCAGTGGTTACCTGGCTCATGCCCTTAGAGCATGAATTCTCCCTGTAAAACCTGTGAGGAATCACACCTTCACCATGTGTGGTTTGTCCTCTCCTGGGTAATGGAGATGTTTTCGGGGCTCAGCTTTAATAAAACAAAATGGGGCACAATTGGAACAAACCCTGTCTGGATGATATTTTAAAAAATTTTCCATCTCAACCAGCTCAGATTGCTCGTGTACTTCTCTGCTAACCAGGAGGAGCATTTGTTTAATACTTTTCTTGAATGACTTTCTTGAATTCTCCCCACAAATGCTCTTTTAGGGGGAGGGTAGTGAGTCCTTCAGAGAACATGTGGCTTCTGAGGGATTTAGTTAGAAATTCTGTTGCTAGGAAGCCTGGAAAGAGAAATGTGGTATGAAAAGCATGAATGCATACAGTAGTCCTCAAATAGCCCTTCTATCCATCTGTCACGTGTCAACATTTGTTTATGGAAATATCCTTTCCCAGATGCCAGTCCACTTCATTCAAAACTTCACAAGTTTGCTATAAAATTGTTTTCTTCTGCTATGCAGATGACTCCCAAGTACCTCTAATACAAATAATAAGCACTGACCTCAAGCAAAGCCCTTTTATTGTTGAGTTGCTGTACTTCTCCTTTAGCTTTCTCTGACTTTGTTCAGTTATATGTGTAATTTATTCTTCATTTAAATTATTTTCTGCTACAGATTTCATAATTGCAATTAAATCATTACACTGGGACAGGACAAAGATTAATTTGATTTTAATTCATTTTTTAATTGCAGTTTTCTCCAAAGCTTGAGTTACATTTCTTTGTGTATTTAGATTTGCTACACTAGTCTAACATAAATATTAACCCACTTAAAGCTACATATTACTTTTAATCTTAGAAAAATCCTCTCTTTGGTTTGGAAGACATTTCATCTCTATTCACCGTGAAATTGCCACAAATGAGCAATGGATTTGTGTTGTTAATTCCATGTTCATGGCATTGAATCATTGAAGGCATTTATGAATTATCCTTTGAATAAGGAATCTAGTTTTCAAATAAATTTGTGGATTTAATGTTATCTCAGAGATGCATCTGAATTTTTCATGTTCTATAGCTAGACTATGTTTGTCTAGGCAAGGGCATTGTGCTGTCCCTTTTGGTCACATTTGAGTTAGAAGCAAAAACAGTCTGAAGGAATCACAGTTGTCACCAAATTTTCCCACTGTCCAAGTGTGCTTTACAACTCAAAATCCATTTTAGAATACAAGTTTACAGCAGGCTCTCCGTCTTTGTTGCCAGGCACCACGTGTAAAATAAAAAGATAAAAAAGGTGGATTCATCTTGGTATTGGCACATGGATGACTTGATAACATGTGCCTATGTTGGAGCTGCTTCTCAAAAAACTTCACAGTTTAAGGTTCCACCACCCCTGTTGTCATGGAAAGATGTCCCTACTGTAAATTGCTTTCTTTCCTGGAAAGCTGGTTGGGTCAGGATGGGTGACAAGGCCAGGAGCAGAAAGGATTATCCAAATCTTAACAGACCAGAACTTGTCTTCCAAATTTGTCTGAAGAATTAAAACAACAAAATGATAGTCAGTTATAAGAAAAGCCTTTTTTCATTTCCACAGTCTTGGTAGTTTTGTCACTGTAAATGTTTTGGGAAATGATGGTCTTTGCCTCACACACAAACCTGAGGACCACCAGGAACATGGACCTTTTCATCCTCACATTAGACTTATGCTGCTGCTAGTAAGAATGAGAATTCCAGTTAATGTCTCTTTGTTCCAGGAGCAGGCACAGGTAGTGTTTAATGTCACCTCCAGGTTTGCAGTGTTACTCCAATGAGATCACTTTGAAGGAGCAGACAGCATCTGTCAGCCCTTAGTCATGGAACAAGGCACTGACTGCTGTGTCACATCATGATCCCAACATGCCTTCCCTGGGTTTGCTTTGTGCTCAGCAGCATTTCAGGAAGATTTGTGAGGACTTCAGGTGCCTCTTGTTGAGGAGTGATGCTCCAAAGGCCAGAGGGTGTCGTGGTGACCAGTGGCTCCACCTGGGACAGGTGCTGGCAAAGCTCACAGAGACTGAGCCAAGAGTGGGTCCAGAGGCTCTGCTCAGCATCACACACAGCCGAGGAAATCCACAGCCTGGAGACAGCTCCAGGGCCAAGCCAGGAAGCCCAGGGGTCAGGTCCAGGTCTGAATGGAGGAGACAGGAGACCAGATGCAGATGCAGCTGCTCTGCAACTGCAGCTTGAAATCAGTTCCAGCATTTTTACTGATTTCACCCATTTCACCATGTTCCTTTTCTGCTAAGAACAGCATCTTCCAGCTTCCCAGCAATGCCATGCCCCTGCCTACATGCTGCTGTCTGCCAAGGGTGTAGGGGACAGTGGGGCATTAAAGATCACAGCAGTAACCAGAAAGACTTACAGGAACTTTTGAAAGACTTGCAGGAACTTCAGGCAGGTTGTTGTAATGGATTCACCACATTATTTAACAATTCTGAAGTATCTGAGAAATGCATTTATTCCCCAGCAATTCCAGAGCCATTAATTAAGATGTCACTCAAGTGGATTATTGCTGCTTGTACAGTGTCACCTAAACATTGGCCCTGCCCATGATGTGTCCAGCTTGGTGACAGTGATGAGGCTTTCTGATGTTATTAGGAATTTGTCTGTGTACGAAGCTTTTCTGTAAGTACCAGTGTAATTCCCATAAGTTTCCTGGATTTTATGTGCTGTTTTGGGTACTGGCAGCTTAAGTGCTTTTATGGGTAGTTTGTGCTGCCACTGTGACATTACAGCATTTTTTTTTTTTTTAAAATTTTGGCGAATTTCTGCCTGGTACTGTGCCCTTCCTTTACATAAAAGCTTTTATTGGTGGAGATTAAGTAATAATGTAGGAATCTACAAATTTCATGTTTATTTAAAATAGGAATATATTTATTTATTGAACAGGTAGTCAGTCAGAAGAAATATGAAGATATCATCTCAGTGAACTCACTTTCTAGACAAGGTTTCCTTCCACCACATGGTAATAACATTGCAGAGCTGCCTCTCCAGCTCATCTCACTGCAACCTTGTCAATGTTTTAATAAAGCAACTGGGAATTACTGTGTTTTCACACTGCATTTAGTGCCATTTTACACTTAGGCTTTGTAAAAGAGAAGTGAAAGAGGTAAGGATTAAGTGTTAGTGCAACTGTAAGGCAGCAGTTGTACAGCAAGTGCTGGTAACGTGCCCAGTTCTTGCTGCTGCAGATACCAGTGCTGAGCCTATTTTAAATTTGCTCATTGTCATAGTATCTGGTCATGAACAATGAGTTGTTGTTTCATGTTCCACATTAACAATAAAACAAGAGCTTTGCTGAAAGTTTCTGTGCATGAACTCTGTGGTCTGTTTTTCAGATAGTTTAGCAAAGAGACCTAAAGCAGTGTCATAAATACAAATTTAAATTATTTTGGGAAGTGCAGTTTGAGTCTGCTTGTTTGATTCCTTGTGCTGAAATGATTTTTTACCTTTCTTTTTCTGGTGGTTTCTTTTCCATTCTATTGGATGTGGATTTGTCTCTTAATGAAGCGTTTACGGTTTGATATATGCATGAAAGGATGTCTTCTCCAAAATCCATGTTGTACATATTATTTGCTATATGCCTTAAGCCTTCTGTGCAGTCATCTGTATTCATTCTGGAAAGATGACAGAAAGATTCCTAGTAAGAATTGGGTGATAAATCAGGATTGCACTTTAACTAAGGTAATTGCAATCCTGAATTTGCTCAAGTGTTTAACTTCCCATACTACTTTATTCTAAACTTAGAAGTGATCTGAATGTTGGGTTTTCAGCTACCAAGATGAATGGAAGTGCTTACTATGTAGGTGGCTGGCTATAGGGTTTTATCACATCTCTAAAATAGAAACAATATTCCTTTTCATTTTTGTGGAGACTTTTGCCTGAGGATGTTAATGCAGCTTTATAACATTCTTGGGAGGGAGAAGAACTTCATAAAATCTAGTCTGCCAGCAGAGTAGATTTAGTCACACTCTAGCAGAGAGCATGTACCCCAGTGGGGCACATATTTTCCCTGTCTCTGGAGTTTAGAGCTTATATTGTACAAAGTCTTGGTGGCAAATGCAGATTTATTTGCGCATAAATAAGTGCTTTGCAGCATTCATTCTATCTTGTCAATATGGTTCATCGAATCAGAGGAAACTGCTTGCAGATCATTGGGGTCAGTCTGGGACTAATGTAAATAAGCCTGTGTCATCCTAACAGCAGTTTTTCCCATTTAATACCGTGTTTAAATCTGGCTTAAATCAGGGAATGTCTTTTGTGTGGGATAAATAAAGATAAAACAGCATTTCCAGGACCCTTTGAAACATGAGAAACCCATGAGCTGTTCTTGTTCAGGAATCAAAGTTCAAGGCAGAGGATTTTTTTTTTTTATTTGACACTTAGATATGGACAGGTTTGTTGATGAGATGATACTGCTTCCTTGGTACATGGGTCCTGTGAAACTCCTTTTTCCAGTGGTCTTGAACTTGCTCTTCCTTTGGAATATGTAGGTCAAATTTGATAGAAGATTTTGATAGAAGACATCAAGACATCTTGGCTTTGTCCCTGTGTGTCTTCCTTGTGGTCTAGTAACTATCACTGTAACTGTTTTCAGGTGAAGCACATAATGAACACAACCTATTTAAGGCATTTACTGAAAACATTGAGTGAAAAGCACCTGGAAATTTATTTGGTCCATAATTCCTGGAACTTCTTCAGTTGACTGAGAATACATGAAGAATTAGATGATCTTACATAAGACAAGGCCTCAGGAAGAGGGGGTGAAGCACATGATGGGAAAGGTGGTGTTGGAGGCAATATGGGTTCAGCAGGACTGGGAACAAGTCCTGTGCTTCAAAGGGCTTGGCTGTGTGCTTCCTCCATAAGGCAAACTAAAAAAAGCCTCCTTCACCTTTCTCACTTTCTCTGCTCTCTAGAAAATTCCAACGAACTGTACCAGCCTTAGAAATGCCATGTTTGCAGGCAGGATTTTTTTAAATGGATGTATTTATGTGTCAGTTGATAGAAAAAAAAATATAAATAACAAATCTAAATCACATCTATGTGATTAATTCTACATGCTTGCCAGAGGAATCAGTGCCCTCTTTGATTTTCACAGTGTGTTTTCAATTATTTTTGACTCAGTCTGAGACAGTTTGGGTTGTTCAACCTGGAGAAGAACAGGCTCTGGGGAGACCTTAGAGCTCATTCCAGTGCATACAGGAGAGGTGGAGAGTGACTTTGGAAAAGGGATGGAGTGATGGGACATGGGGGAACATCTCCACAATGACAGAGGACAGGGTTGGTTGGGATATTGGGAAGAAATTTGTTACCCAGAGGGAGGTGAGGCCCTGGCACAGGCTGCCTCATCCCTGGAAGTGGCCAAGGCCGGGCTGGATGGGGCTTGGAGCACCCTGGGATAGTGGAAGGTGTCCCTGCCCACGGCAGGGGGTGGGATGAAATGATCTTTAAGGTCTCTTCCAAGCCAAAGCATTCTGTGATTCCATGATATGTGCTGAGAGAAGCAGGAAAACACTTTTCTACAGGAAACAAAATTATTCCATAAGTATTTTGTTTGCAGACAAAGAGTATCATGTGTAAGTGTAATGGATCTGTCAGCTGCAAGTGATTTCTATGTATATAAAGAGAGATCAAAGATATAACTTCCCTAAAATAGACCTCTTTATGTAATCATTATAAAGTATTACCACAGGCAAGATAAATAGAGGCTCATCATGGTGATAGAAAGTTGAGTTCAAGCCTTATAAGAAAAGTATTTTGCTATTATTACTGTTCATGTATTTTAATTATTTATAGGCATACTATCAAGAACAAGACAGGGCCTTTATATAAAAACAACTTAGAAAGCTGATATATTTTTCCCTTTTCTTTCTTTAAGGTTTTGAACAGAAAAATGTTTTATTTGGGCTATGTGATAGCAGTTAAAAGCAGGAAGAAAATGAAAATAATATAAGAGGTTTGAGTATTTGACTGCTGTGAAAGGAAGCAACAACTTAATTAGTTTATAGCATGGAGCATCATTTCAATTGCTTTTGCTAGGGCAATAAGGTATGAACTTTTAGACTGTGTTTTACGAACAGGTTTATAAATCCCTTGTAAAGTTTCAGTAGGGCTGGAGAAAGCTGATCTTGGAAACATTTTTGCAGTGACCTCAACTTGGATGTGTAGAAGCAAAGATTTAGTGTTGTTTATAAATGTTTCTAGGGCTAAGTCTAAAAAGAGAAAATAGCTAGTAGAGGTTTTAATTCACCTTGTATCCAATAGAGAAATGTTCAGAAGGAGATGCAGCAGTGAGAGGCACCTCTGCTGGGTCCTGCCCCCCTTCCTCAAACCAAGGACTTGTACAGTGCTGTCATTCTGTCTTTTTTCTTTTCTTCACAGTAGTAATTTAATTATTATTTGGCCGAGCTGCAGTTACTGCAGTATCTTTCATACTAATTTAGGCACTTCAGCTCTTGAATGATTAATGTTGACTGTGCTCAGAAATCTCATTGAACCTTTCCAGCCCTGAGATGTGTTAAAGTGTATGAACTGGTTTTGATGTGAAGTCCTCTGTGACAAACAAGAATAACTAATTTGGGCTAATATATGTATTCCATAAGCAGCCTGTCTGACCTTGCTGTCTTGGCCAGTTTAAGGCTGTGTCTGAGTTACTGTCTACTGGTTCTCTGGGGCTCTGGGGTTGCTGCTTTCAAGAGATTTCTCTCCTCCTGAACATCTTTTTGATATTAATCCCCCTCACCTACAATGCTTGCTGTAACTCTAATTCTGATCACTCTATATTCATTCATACCTGTATTTTAACCTTTTCCATCTTGACAGTATTGGCAATGCTCACTCCACTGACATATATGAAACATTTCATTTTCACTAAACCCAGGTCCAGCATTTGCCTCACAGCTCTAACATTTATTAATAAACCCACTGACGTCTACCATTACCACTCCATATCTGTCCTTTGATCAATTCCTGTTTTTAAATAAAAAACATAATTAATGTTTCATTTCAAGCCCTGTAACTCACAGTGGGGAGAGCGCTTGCTCGGAGTTCAGACAGGCAGTCAGATGCACCATGTCCTCTCCATTCACTAATTTGTGTAGGCTGATGAAAAATTGCTTTCCACATGAAATTAAATATCCTAGGAGAGAAGATGTTTTGAAAGCTGTGTGGCAAGAAATGTTCATACAGTAATTAATATTCAGTGCAGAAGAGAAGTTGGCTGTTAATTTTCACAAGTGTTTTATGATGGCAGGAGTACTTTAATACAGAAACCACTTCATAGGTGCAGAAAATAACTATTATCTGTGAACAACAATAGAAGCTATACATCAAGCTGTTGATGTAGCAATCCCATTTTTAAGATTTAGTGAGGCTTGCTTTTAATTTTAGTCTCTACCAAGCCTTCCTGACATATCACTGCAATGTCTCTCAGTCTGTTATAGTCTGCTAAACTGAGTGCCGTCTCCCCCATCAATAAACACACCCCACTATTGTGTTGTCTGTGAGTACAAAACTCAAAAGTAATATTTAGGCAATAAACCTTCATAAAATTTGGTTGTTGGCCCCTCCATTTTTTTCTGTCTTCTCATTGACAGTAGATGTAAAATGAAGTAGGAACATAAAATCTGTCCTACCAGCTTTCCTGTGGTTCCTGCTGCTCACGTTTCCCAGGCCAGGCTCCTCTGGGTCTTCTGAGCAGAGTTGAACACACCTGGGGTCAAGCATCTTTGAAAATACTTGGCAAGAGACAAAATGGCTCCACAGCCCTCCCACAGTCTCACCTGCTTCTCTGAAGGTCAAAATGTGCATCTCCAACACATGTTCTTTATTAATTGAAATAATAACCCATTCCTTTGGTAGAGGAAGGGAAGTTTATAAAGTCTTACTGAGCCATTGGATTTACTTTGGAGAAATAGGTTTGAAAGACTTGTATGAAGTTGCCTTTTGATTTTACTGCATCTAAAATACTAATCAGCTAGTTGGTGTCAAGGTGGGGTGTTTCCATATGTGTAGAATTTGCATTTGGGGGTTTAATTTTTTTTTTTTTTAATCAGACACAGTTAACAAATGGCTGCAGGAAAGGCAGAGCATTGTGAGCTGCTCTGTCTGCTTAGACTTGCTTTAATTGCAGTGCCCAGCAAACAACTGAGGTCTTAATTTTTAGTGGAAGATACTAATATTGGACTTTATTTAATGGCAAGTCAGTTGCTGAGCGGAAGCAAAATCCACTAAAAAATTATAAAATATTAAAAAGAGAAACCATGTTCCAATGAGTATTTGTGCTGCTCTTCCACACACACTCATGTGTTCTACCTCAGGTCAGGACCTTGTCATCAGAATTTGATTTAAGTCATGGTTCTAATCTCCACAGAAGAGGTGAGGTCAAACCATCCTGTGCCTGGTGGGAACTTTTAGGTCATACAGCATCCCAGGAATGAGTTGTGAGTGTAATGGGTTATGTTGTGCATCCCCATTAGACCAGCATTTCTCAGAATGGGGGAAAGGCCCTGGCAGAGTAAATGAAAATGAGTTCATTGCTCAGGGAGGAGAATTTGTGGTTAGAAATGTTTAGAAACCACTGCTGCAAACTGCCATGTCTTTGCATCTTTGTCTCCAGATAGATGCTTGCAAGTGCCATAATTAAAAGATAATCCAGTTCTGACAACTTTATACCTTCTGAATGCTGTGGTGGCTCATCACTCTAGTGTTGGTGAAACTGGTCTCTTCTCAACATTGATCCTGGAGCTCTCTTCCATCCTCCTCTCTAAATGCCCTGGAGGAATCCTGTGATGGATTACTGCTTGTTGGGCTGTGTCTCAGTCATTAAACCCGGCAGCAGTGAAGGATGGGCATCTCCACAGGTCTGAGAAGACTGGGATGGAATTTCTGCTCAGTCTCCTGTAAATTTGTCTGAAGTTGCTTGGGGAGGTGCCTTACGTGTGGGTGAGACTGCATCAGCCCAACACAACTGGCCAGGAGAGGACATTATTCCATTTGTGTTTTGACTTCGTGCTGTTCTTTTCCTGAGTCTCTGTTGGACGAGAGAAAAAGGTGGAAAGAGCTGGCCTGACCAAACACTAAAGCTGGGGAGTTCCCATGTGAAAAACTGATCTTACGAGAAGAAAAACTCTGTTTTAATCCAACTAAAGATGATTTATTAAAAAGAAACATAGTGATGGGGAAAGCAGGAAAAAGAAAGACACACAAATTGTTTATATGATTTGAATGTTCTTCAGGAGAACAACGAAGAGAAAGTTTAGTCTTTAAAATGTTGTGCAGATGAAAACAAGATTTGCCTGTATTAAAGAAACACTCAGTGGCACATGGGGCTAAATAAGGATTTCTTGTCCTGGATGAGTGCCCAGCCCTGCTGCTGGTCATGTACCTGCATATGCAAAGTGCTCTGTGTAAGGTGGTACCATCAGGGGGCCTGGAGTAAAAGTGTTTTGGTTCACAAAAACATTACCAGTGTCCTGAGGAGAGGGAGACCAATGGGCATCCAGCTCTGTGTGTCTGAGAGTGGATATTAATGTAAGGAATTAAATTTGGAGTTCTATCAGGTTTTGAGACCTGAACTTTTGAGCCTCTGAAACAAAACCTGGCCTATTCCAGCATCTCTGTGGAAAGCTGACTTCTTTCTTTGTATTTATTTTTAATCTACTCTTGAGATCTAGTAATGGGATTTCTACCACTTCCTCAGCTGGTGGTTTTGGATGCTCATCTATTATTTCCAAGATGTTTGCCAGGATCTGAAACAGTACTCAGAACTGTCTTGTTCTTCCACATCCTAAATTGAAGTTATAGCTACAAATTTCAAAGGTGATCATGAAGATTCTGGAAAAAAAAAAAAAAATTAAAAAGAAAGAGTATTTTTAGAACAGCTGTGCTGCAGCCTCTCTCTGAAAGAGGAGAATGAAAAAACATCAGTATTTTATTTCAAGTAATGAGAGTATCCCTGTTAGTGATGGATAAAATATCTCTTTTTTTACTCAGTTAATGGCTGTTATTTTAGTATTCATAAAACATGGAAATATTTGCATTTCTCTTGTAATTTTTGGGCCGAACAGCATTTTACAATTGCCAAATTATGGCAAAGGTTTTTTTTCTGTCCTCTCTTGAGAGAAATAAAACCATATTAGGAAAAGCTGCAGATATTGTGGTTCTTCCTAGCCGAGAGCTAAAGCATCCAGCCTTGCAGCTAGAGGGATGAACTGGGCTGCAAATGTGGATCCAGACCTGTGCTGTAAAACACTTTGAAACCAGCACCATTCCCTATTTTGCAAAGCAGTTTTTAGCCCTGTCCGAGCCTACCCAGAGAAATCCCAACACCACCTGGCAGGTGAGAGGCACATTTTGGAACATGGCAACAGGGCAGTTGTGAATCTTGCTATCCAGAGCCCTCTAAATGCACCAGAAGGATGCTCAGTGTGTACCAGGAAAGAGGTCGAGTCTTGTCTGTGCTCCGGGGAGGTGATATTTGATGAAATTGCGTCTGTGCTTCCTCGTGTTATTTATATCCAAAGATATTGCCTTCTGATACAATCTCTGTGTTATCTCTGGTACATACAGTCTCCCTCAGGCTTCTTGGGAAAATGAGGCATTTATGATTTCCCTGGAAAATTGGATTTTACCTAAATACATCCACACTGATTACAAGAAGCACTGCAAAAATCGTCACGTTTAGGGTTGCGTGAATATTTCCATCCTAATTCTTTGACTGTGACATTAAACCTTTCTGAATTTTTCCTCTGAGGAGAATTTTTTCCCATCCTGATATCTGCCTGAAGACTAATACATGGCTTTTCAACTTTGAATAAAACTTGTTCGTCTACTTTTGAACAGAATGGGAGACAGAAATAGTATTTTTCTTATTATTAAATAAGCACAAGCAAATAGATCTCACAGCTCAGGTTATATCTTTGGTTGTATAGAGCACCATCAGCCACAGCTTGAATACATTTAGAGGCTTTAATAATTTATAATTATTTTTAAGTGAACTTTAAGAGATAAATTAACCCTTAAAGGGTTAAATAGAATTTGGAGTTTTTGAGTCTGGACCAGATGACCCCACTGTGATCCCTTCCAACTTAATCCATTCTGTGATTCTCTGATTCTGTAATAGTTTTATCTTGCTTTAGACTTTGTGGTTCCTTTAAAGAAAGTTTTCTATGGCTAAAGAGAAAACACGTAGGATTTTAAACTATTATTTCAAATGTGACTGCATGTGAAAAAAAACCAAAACAAAGCAAAAGACTTTTGGGTAGAAATTTGGCAGTTTAGCGACTGCTTTGTATCAAAAAATGGCACCATATGTCCTGTAGGCCACAACATGATGTCAAAGACAGTAGTTTGTGTAAAAGCAACCCAATCTCTAATTTCTGTTGAGACTATTCAGCCTCTTTTATCTGTATTAAAGTAGCACCTTAGGGGAGCACCGAGAGGGGTGCAGGAACTTCTTTTGCTAAATGCCATAACAATAAATGGGAACAGTTTTGTTGTGGAAAAGAACTGGGGCAGAACTTGGAAAAGAACTGTCCCTAGCTCAGTGCAGGTGATATTTTCAGCAGGAAACCTTTTGGGTTTGATCACTGGCAGGATGCTCAGAATTGACAAAATGCTTGGAAGTTACAGGATTTGTCTGGATTTGTATTGCTTTGCTCTGTAGGAAAGGGGCCAGCCTGGAGATCTCTCTGTCTCCACAGAAGGAGGAAAAAGTGTGTTTGGCCAGACAAGATGACTGCTACTGAAAAGAAGCATCCATGCCAATTTGCTGTTCCTCATATTTGTTGAAATGCAAGGGAACGAATTCTTACTTCACTTGTAAGTCACCAGCAGTGCATGAAGTCATAAAGAGGGGGGTATTTTGAGTTTTGGCAGCTGTGAATGGAGAAGGAAATTGTTTTCCAGATTTATATTATCTGTCATGGTTCCACCTTCCCATTTTTTCCTATTTAGCTCTTGTGAGGAAGGGCAGCCTTTAAAAATTAATAAGTGCAGTAATGATAAATGCTACAGTGGACGGGAAGGGAGGGGAGATTAGTTTAAGGGGAGACTTGGCAATCATACAGAAACATCCTGAAGCAAAAATTTAGATTTTTTTATGAAAACCAGACCACTGCATCTAAAACACTTGAAACAGAATATAGAGCCCAAGCAACTGAAAGTTAATTTCAATTTTTAATGATAACATTTCAGAAATTTACCGAGCAAACTTAAGCAAAGCACTTGCCTTTCAGCAACAATATCTGCTTCATCCTCAGTATGTATTTGAAAACTTCTCTGTGCCTGCTAAGAGAGAGCTGCAGCAATGCTTGTTGCTGGCTTCCAGCTGTCCCATCCAATGTCATCAGAGCATCTTTGAGCTTTGTGAAGAAGTTCTAACTTACTGAAAAAATTCAGCACCTTCCAATTTCATGTGTTAAATTATTTAAAGAGCTAAGGGAAAAAAGAGCATTGGAGATGTATGTTGGTAAAGCAGAGGTATGGTACACCAGCTTCTGTGAAATTCAGTAGATTTGCATGCATAACTAGAAATATGTCTAGCAAAGTGCCTTAGCACAAGTGTTTTCTAGCACTTTGCATATTAAAAGTAGAGCCTGGTTGCAAATTCTTACATGAAAATGATCACCAAGTTAATTGGATAGAGGGGGAAAATACATAACCACAGAATGGGTGAGGTGTGAAGGGACCACAGTGGGTCACCTGGTTATCTTTTCACATTATCTTTTCACATTCCCCTTCACACCTCAGGGTTGTCTTTTCCATTGGCTTCAGGAATCCCCATGAACACAGGTGCACACCTATTCCTTCCTGGGGTCCAAAATAATTCCTTAATGAGAAGCCCACTAAAACCCATTACTGTAAATCTGTTGTTTCATGGAAATAACTAAGCTGGGTGTGCTGATAGTTCACATGCTCCTCTGTCGTGCTGCTTATGCCAAATTAAATATGCTTTTGGACATCAATTAACTTCTCTGGGGTAGTTCTGCCTATTCTGAGCACTTTAGTGGACACCCTGTAGAGGTAGTGAACCAGCAGTGTTAGAGATCAAGAATTTGACACTGCTTTGGAAGCAGTACAGTTTATTCTTTCACTGCAACACTATTGGTGTGCCTGGGCAGAGTTTTACTCTCTAGCATTTGTCACTGTGGAAGAGGCAAAAGCTGCAGATTTTACTCCTTAGATTTAGTGGTTTAACAGAGCAAAGGGAAAATCTGCCTGAAGCCTGTAATGGAAGCCTTTGCTTCTGTGAAGTGCACCAGCTTGTATTCTTTGGAAACTTGTCCCATTATTGTTAATGGAACCTGTTCTTAAAATCTGTTTCCCCAAATGCTCAACAGATACAAAGCATCACACAACAAGATTTATAATTATAGAGAGATGTCTCTTCTCCTTTTTGTACTTTGTAGTTTATTTGTGCTTTCTCCATTATACAGAAACATATG
Organism: Ploceus nigricollis; assembly: GCA_013399945.1. Classification (NCBI taxonomy): domain Eukaryota; kingdom Metazoa; phylum Chordata; class Aves; order Passeriformes; family Ploceidae; genus Ploceus; species Ploceus nigricollis. Next base: position 364,596 of record VXBC01007695.1, read on the forward strand.
GAAGAGAATAAATAGAAAAAATCAAGTCATGGGGGAAGGCAGAGAGAGATTATGAGACACAGCCAGAAGAGAGAAAGTGTTGTTTCCACGTATGTCACTTCCATCATTACACTACATCAAGTCAGTTTATAATCTGTCTCCTTGTTTATAAGAGCATCACTGTCTTGGCCAGAAGATGATGGACTGGAACACAGACTCCTGAGCTGACAGCACTGACAGCCTCCCTGCTGGAGCCAGGATGGCCCAGCTGCCTTTTTGGGTCTTGTCCCAAGTGGTGAGCGAGACACCCTGAGTGGAGCAGTCTGTGGGGCAAGGTGGTTCTTGTAACCATGCACTGGAGGTTTTACTGTGCAGGACATTCCACAGAGTTTCAGGCTTTCAGTTTGACTGTCAGACCAACTCTGCTTTCTGAAGACCTTGCAGAGATTTATAATGAGGGTCAGAGACTGAAAGAAACGGGAGAAGGAAGATGAAGTATTTTTGTGGCCAAGAATTGAAACATCTGCCCAGTACTGAGTTTTCTTGGCAAAGTAGCCCTGGTTAGTACAAGGCTCTGGGAAATTAAAATAGCTACTCATGGCTAGCACGGATTTATAGCCCTCCATCAGATCTGTTTGAGCTCATAAATATCCTTGAAAAACTTTTAAGATACCTACCTTGCATAAAATGGTGCAAATAATAAAATATTGCAAATACTTAGAAAAATTTGAGCTTGTTCATTTAATTATGGTGTGTCGCTGAAGGCCAGTGAGAACAGAGAGAATTTAGATAGAAAGAGCTGAAGCACAGAAACAAGTTTAATTTTTTCAAATCTCTCTGGTGCAATACAGAAACCCTTGTAATATTGATCCCTTGCTTTGTATTAGTTTGAGTGGTAGAAATGCCCCTTCTGAAAATTTATGAAAGTACTCGAGAAATATCAAGACTTAGCTGTAGGATTATTGTTCCCATTGATTATAATTTAAAGTGACTCATCTGCTTTCCTTTCTGTTAAGGCATGGGATGTCTTCATTTTGTGTACAGATCCACTTCTCAGCTTGCAGCTGATGAAATGTGTACCCTTTGCCTTTAGAATAAAGGCAGCACGAAACATTGAGCATTAGCTGCCAAAATAGCTTCTGCACTGTTGTGTTTAGGACTTGCTTTGTAGAAAATTGTTTCTTTTCACTGTAATTTTGCTGTTACAAAGAGGAAGGATAGTGGCACATTCTGCCAGAGCAGGGCAGTCCATTAGAATTTTCTCTCTTTGATCAGAGAAAAAGCATAACTAATTGCACCTTATCTTGTCACCCAGTGGATTGAGGCACTTCAGGTTGCAGTGGCCTCTGTCCTTTTGAGATGTGGAATGGCCTGATATTGATCCTTTCACTTCTAATTGAGCAAAACTCCTTCGTTAGCAACCTGTAAAATGGAAGTGATAATTGTTACCTAGCCAGGAGCAGTGTTATGAAGTCTAATTAGTGAATGTTTTGGTGCTCATGGGGGCAAAAAAAAAGAAGTACAAATGCTGCATTGATTTTTCTTTTTTGAGACTGCATTAATTCTGCTGTTTTGGAATTGTTCTCAGGGCTTTCATGTACGAGATGGGCAATCTAAGCTGGCTTTGCAATCCTAAAATACTGTGGGTCTCAACCAATATTAAGTACAAAGGCTTTTTCTCACAAATGTAAGGAAAATAACACTTCAGAGCCCTTCTCTGCCTTTCAACAGGATGTTCTAAAGGGAAACTATTTTAGATAGAGATGCAAAACAAATCATAGCACTTCAATAACTGCCTCATCTTGTTGTTTAAGGATGTAACTTTGCACTTGTGAATTTTCCTGTAAGTTTGCAAGGTATAGTCAAGTAAAGTGTGTCCAAGACAGACAGTGTTTCCTGCCTTTCTGACAAGCTTAGGTGGTTCTATTTCTGTTCTGTCTTTGTTCTAGGTAAATTAGATTTACCACAGCAAGCCTTCCAGTAGACTGCGTGGACTCTTCTTCTAAGTGGTTTTCTCCTTATAAATATGCTCATTAAAGTACTGTTACACAAAGTATGGGAAAGCTTCACAAAAAAAAACCCCAAATTACAAGTTGTGTGCTGCTGGTAAAACATCTCTGAGCTTGGTGTTCTTGGGGGAGTTGTCTGCTGGTCAGAAGTGCTGTAGCCCCATCTCTGTTTTGTTTCGTGCTGAGCTTTGTTAAAAATATCTTCCTTAAAGAATGCTTTTTCCAGACTGTCAGGGATTGGGAACAATAAAAAAACCCCAACATATTGCCAGTGAAATGATAGCCCTGATGATATGAATAGTTGAATAGAAGAATCAGTGGAAATGCATTGCTGCCCAGTCTGAGATTCCAGCACAGAGCCAGGTACAGGGCTGGCCAATGGTCTTGGCCTGATTTGGCAGATAATTTTAGCAGACTATGAAGTGTGTGGTCACTTCATGCAGCAGCATGACTGGGATTTCAGAATTGTGGCTCTAGTTTCTGTTGTGATTTGTTACCTGTAAGAAAAGGTAAATGAGAAAAGTGAGCTCTTGGCCTTCTCTCTGTCCATCCTCTTCCCTCACTGCAGCTGAAGAAATCCATGTGGGAATTGTTTCTATTGCTGTAGCTTGACATCCAGCACATGATAGTGGGGGGACACTGCCTGAGAAAAGCCTGGCTAAACCAAAGCCAGCCTGGTTCCATTTTAGGAAGGGCAGGTTTCAGCTGGCAGAGGTGAGACTGCAGCTCTGTGCTGTTCCCACGCAGCATCCCTTTCCATCTTGTGTACATAAAATAATGGAAGGGCTGATTTTTACTTGCTGTTGGTCTGATAATTTAATCATGTAATGGCAGAAGACATTTCTTCCACATCTTCACATTTAGCTTTGGGATTTTGTTCACTGCTGTCCATTATTTTCTCTGCCTATGCATTGATGAGTAAGAGCGTTTCCCCTGTGCTTTCTACTGAAATGAAAAATTTGCAAGGACATCTTGAAGTTTAGTGAGGTGATTATGGTTTGAATTTAATTGTTAGACAGGCCATAATACAGTTATTATTTAATTATATAATTACTTTGCATTAACTTCAGAACCCATTAAGGAAAAAGAAGAGTGTTTAAATATTTGACCATAATTTTGACAGACTAATCCTTGCCTGGAGCAAGGGCTTCTCTTAGGTGTTCTGTCATCCTAAGATTATGCAAGCACCTCCTTATTTTAATTTTAATTTTAATTTTTCCCTTGATTAATTCTGCTTTGTTTATGAATTTGTTATTTGTGGCTGACTCCCCAGGATGCTAATTGCTACTGTAAACTACAGATACTGCTGAGCTAATGTATTCTCAAAGTATCAGGAAAAGATGTACAATTAAAAAATGAACCACTGATTTGCAATTTTCAATTCTTTCCAAAATATATCATAAAAATACCTTATTCTTTGGTTTTGGTTTGTATTTTTTTTATCTGAGAAAACATCAATCTCTTCTCTATTTATATCTATGGAAGATGAGAATGGATCTGGTAAAAGAAGAGGACTTTTTGGTATTTGGTCTTGTATTTGGTATGTTTTCTTTTATAGTTACTAAGAAGACAGTATGACCTCACATATTCCAGGAAAAACTTAGTGGTTATCTAGAGTATAATATTTAGGAATTGGGTCATAGACAAAATCATAATCTAGGTGAAAAGAATAGAAAAAAAGGTGACATAAAACTTACAAATTCTTTGCATTTTCTTTTTGCTGCTGACTTTTTTCTACTGAAGAAAAAGTGAGATGATCAGTGGAGTGCAGATCAGCTCCAAAAAATACAAGTGAAGGTACCAGTCCTTTCACAGGGAGAGTTACTGTGCTGGGTAGTGTGATGATCTGGATGAGGATCAGAAAAAGTTTGTGTTGCTACACTGATCTTGCAGACCCAGTCTGACAGCCAGAGAAGTTCCCCCTGCAGAGGTTGGCTTTTCGTGGAGGTCTCTGTGTGGACACCCAGGTTTTGTGAAACTTTCATATGGCCTGAGGCAAATCAGTTTAATCACTTGGACTCAAATTTTTTATCTTACCAGATGTAGGCATGTTTGTGTTTCTCAACTGTGATAAGATCTCTTGGGGAGCTCTCCTTCCCTGCCAAATGTCAGAGACATTTTTATAGTCACTGATTTTCACTATTTCTAATAGGTTTTAAGTGGCTTCTCCTTTTCCTACTTCAGGATGGATTTTGTCTCCCTTCTCCACCTTTTCCCAAAATATGACTTGTCTATTATCCCACCCTGAAGCAGAACCTTATCTTCATCCTCTGGGCAATGCTGAGATTTTTTTTTCCTTCTTTCTTGTGTCTGGACAGTGGATTGCTGTGTGGCAGTGAGAGGTGCTCTGTAGCAGCCTTTCCCCTTCTTCAGTTTTCATTTAATACCTTAATTAGAATGTCTCTGCCTTCAGGCTGCCTTTTCTTATTGGAAGAAACTACTGAAGAAACTCCTGTTAATACTTTCTATGTCAGATTATCTCAAATATTTAGACACACTTGGCTTCAATATTTGACTCTTTTCTTTATGTGAGCATTGGAGATCTCATTGCTCTTTACGACTCCCTGACAGGAGGTTGTACCAGGCTGGAATCAACCTCTTCTCCCAGGTGACAGGATGGCCTCAAGCTGCACCAGGGGAGATTCAGGTTGGAAATCAGGAAGAATTTGTTCACTGAAAGGTTTGTCAGACTTTGGAAGGTTCTGCCCAGGGGGGTGGTGGTGTCACCATCCCTGAAGGTGATCAAGGGACAACTGGACGTGGCACTCAGTGCTGTGGTTTAGTTGACATGGTTGTGCTTGGTCAAAAGTTGGACTCAGTGATCTTGGAGGTCTTTTTCAACCTTAATGATTCTGTGATTCTACTGATTAAAGAAACAAAAGAAAAGGGTGGTCAGACCAAGTGCAGTGTCCTCCTCCCACCAGGGCCTCTGGCTCATCCCAGTCCTCCTCTTACCCCCACACTCTGAGTGTGGTGAGAACAACAAGCAAGCAGCTGCAGTTAAAAACATGGTGTTACTTCTCAACAGGGAGCACATAAATCAGATGTAAAATAGATGATGATCCTTATAGGATTGCTTAGATGGCCGTGACTCTCCCCAGTGGGGTTTATAGAGTTTAATAATCAGGGCAACAACATATTTGGCTGTGGGAGCAGACAGCCCTGTAGTGGTAACATCTGTCAACTGCAGGAATTTTATTTACAGCCCCAAAGAGCTGTGCTGGGACCCCTCTCATCAGTGAATTGCTGAAGCAAAGGTGCTAACAGCTCATTATACTGCAATCAGGTGGTTCAGGCTCTTGCTGTTGTAGCTGGAGAGCCTGCAAAAATGGGATGATTCACTAGGCAGGCACTGCTGGCCACTCCAGAGTCTGTGTATCATTTATCCAAGCAAAATGCTGTTTGTGATGTTTGTCCAGGAGCTAGGGCTGGGCACTGTTGTTTTCATGCTGCGTTTGGGCTGAGACTTTGAATTTTCATTGGGAAATATTAGCATGCTGTAATATCCTGAGGATGAAGCAATTACCTTAATAGATGCTTCTGTCTTATTGTGTGGTCTAGAGCCTGCTACTTGCCATCCCTTTCACAGTGTTGCCTTCTCTAAAATGGAATATTAACCACCAGACTCCTGCAGAGTGTTCAAAATAGTGGAAAAGTATTATATTGCATATTAATGCAGCATAATAATGCTAGTATTTTACTATTCGGAGGTCAGAGGCTGACTTAGTTTGTGCAGAAGGAAGAAGAATCATTATTTCATTATCTTTATTTAATCTTGCAGATGGGAAGTCTTTGTGGTTTAACATTCATCTCCCTACCTCTGGCTTTTTGTTTAACTTGGGTCCAGATAGGCTGATTTCTAGACCCTTGATTGCTGATACTTCATTTTTCTGATAACTGGGTTCTTATGGCCCTTATCCTCCTCTCTGACACCATGCAGTATTTTGAACTTCAGGCCCAATAAAGAAATATGAAGTTTGCCGGTCCTGAAATCAAAGCAAACATTAAATCAGGATGTGCCCAGTAACTATTTAACTTGATTAGCATTTTGACTGCATTGGAAACCTGAAAAGTGCTTGATAGATGCAATATAAAGCTTTGCAGTGGCAGCAAAAGATATTACTTGTTTAATGTCAGCACTAAATAATGTGATACTGTTGTCAAATGTCAATTTTCATTGCTGCTTTCAGTGCAGCTTCATTTCTGGAAAATTAACCCATCACAGTTTCATAAATTGTTTCAGCTTTTCCTCAAAAAAGTAATCTTTAGAGGGAATATTCTGAAGAAGAAAGGCTCCTTCACTCCAGACACCAAGTTCTGAAATTCTTAGATTTTATTTATTAAGGTCAACAGGGAGGGAATAAATCTCAGGCTTTCAAGTTTTAAGTTATAATTTTGAAAACTTGTGATCTGAGGCTGTTCCATGGGAAAGAACTGCAGCTCTCTGCTTTGCATCATTAATGAAGTATCAGACTTCTCATATAAATAATATCCTGTCTTAATTAGAAAGTATTTAACCAAATATTTAAATCAGAGTAAATGCAGGGAAAAATAACATCCTGATTTAATTAGAAAGCAGTTAAGAATCACTTCGAGTCTGAGAGGTGAGGGAAGTATTAGAAAGTATGGATGGACTCCTTGGGGACATCAGCTCCTTGAGAGTGGCTGTATAAAAAGAGGTTCATGGAATGGTTTGGGTTGGAAGGGACCATAAAGACCATCCAGTTCCAACCCCCTGCCGTGGGCAGGGACACCTTCCACTATCCCAGGTTGCTCCAAACCCCATCAAAGCTGGCCTTGGACACTTCCAGGGATCCAGGGGCAGCCACAGCTTCTCTGAGCAACCTGTGCCAGGGCTTCAGCACCCTCACAGTGAGTAGTTTCTTCCCAATACTTTGCCTTCTGTTCTCACTACAAAAAGCCTCTGCCTTTGTATGGACACATCAAGTACCTTAAATTGATTTTATTTGAAATGAAACCCTAACACTGTCTCCTTGGGTGGCAGCTTTCCTTAAATATGTTTGTGTCAGTTGTTTATGTACATACATTACAAATATTTCTTCAGCATATTTTATACTGACATAATTTGATGGCTTTTTTTTCAAAGTACAAGTGAGTATTAGCCTGCTAAATTGCATTACTGCTTGGGAATTCCCTTTGGTAGTTTTTCTTAGTCACTAAAAATACCACAGTAGTCTAAAGCTGCATTTTGCTTAAAAACAGTCTTTATTCCACAAAGTGGGGCACAGGATCCTCAGCTGTAATGTGACAATATCATGTTCTGCAGATGGAAGGAGAATTTCAGTTTCTTTATTCAAGACAGTTTCAAGGTGAGGCCATGATTTGTGTGACTGTAAATCTCAGCAGTGAGGTTCTTGGTCAGGTTTTCTTTGATTCATCATCAAAACATGTTTGTTATGAGACACCCCAAAGCCAGTTTGCTGCTGGAGTCAGTGTGTGGCTCTGTGGTTTCTGAAAAGGATGCTGAAAGAGGGTTAGGCCAGGAAAGGTAAGACTGAATGGCAAAGTCAAATCCCTAAGGAGTCAGGAAATGGAGAAATTAAGGCTTCTTGTATGACTCTGAAGCTTTTCATAGGCCCCAGTTAATGGCCTGGCTCAAAATACAGATGTGGGACCTACCATGGTTAATTATTATTATTTTACATGTGAATACCTTTTGGTTGAGATCTCCTTACTTTTCTTTCATTATCTTAGATGTGGAATCTATTGGGAAAGCCACATTTATGTGAAGCTGACAGGACTCCTGGGCTTCCTTTCCTGAGACTTATTGTGTGTGGGGAAGCACCTGAGGGAGGTTTGGAGGTGCTTGACAGCCATCCTGCTTTATTCCCACTCCTGCCATTGCTGAGGCCTTGTGAGCAGTGTCCTTTTCCCTTCTGGAATGGACACACTACACATGTGGTCCTTAAGAGAGCTTTAGATGATAAAGCTTTGTACAGGCTTTTTTCTTCCCTGTGTATACATGCACAGTTGTTCTTTTATTTATTCTGTGAAAGCATTTTGTGCCTCTGCTAATTGTTCTTATCCCTCTCAAAGTTTTCTTGACAAACTCCCTTCTGCCTGAGCTTGTGGAAAAGAGAGGAGGAAAGCAAGCAAGCTCAGGATTCCTGCTGACTTGCATGGCAACAGCAATCTCCTTCCAGTTCAGAATTTATCAATTTTGTGGCTGTGTGAATCAATTTATCTGCTGCATGCTGTCAACTTATTATTAAGAAAGTGAAAATGAGTGCTAGATAATCACTCAGAACAGCTTGGAGCAGCCTTGGTAGTCACAGAAATAAAATTATGGAAGAAATGTTCTCTTGATACAATGCCTTGAGATGCACTAATGTGCCAAGTGACCACACCAGGAAGTTGCTTGCAGTCAGTGCTAGGATATTTTTCTCCAATTTTGAATGAAGACTTTGGTGAATTTAAGAGAATTCAGGAGAATATGTTGATTTACATCTCTTATCAGCTTAGGGTTCAATGTTAGGCTACACATTTGAAACAAAAAGTACAAACCCAAGAACCACTGGGGCCAGAAGGGCATCCAAGGCTCTCAACAACTTTTTCAATTTTAAGACTTGTAAAGGAAAATAACTCCTTACTTTATACCTTAAATAGTTATGGTCTCCATCAATGTCTACAAGGAATGTAAACATAACAAAGGATGCAACATAGGCACCACAAAGACATAAACAATGCCTGAAGGAAGATGGAGATTCATGTGGGAAAAAGTTTTAGAGCTGCTGTTACCAGGACATTACCATTCTTGATTCAAAAATGTATTTTAGGGGGTGCCAGAACGTTTCCCACTTATCCCAAGATAGTACATTAAAACTCATTTTGTAACTGTCATTATCTCTGGAAAAAGATCTTTGAAATAGTGTGGTTTAGGAATGGAGACTTGGTGGATCCCTACAAAACCTCTTGTAGGGATTCTGACTGTTCACATTCAGGTGATTCAGACCTTTTGTTAAGTAAATGGGAAAACCTGGAAGGCAAATTAATGAGAATGACACAGCAGAGAAAAATCAGCCTTTTGCAGCATATAGAAAGCAACCAGAAAAAAACCTCAATATTTTCTACAACATGAAGTTATGCAGTGTGTGGATTCTGTGCTTCCTTTAAAATAGAATGGTAATTGTAATAAAGATTCTCTGACCATCCTGGTCTAGTGGAAAGTGTCCTTGCCCATGCAAGGGTGATTGGAACAGGATGATCTGTGAGGTTCCTTCCAACCTAAACCATTCTGTGTTCTGTAATATTAATGGTACAAAGAAATTGTTCATTGTGTTGATAACTCACCAGAAATTGACACAAAACCTCTGGAGAGGTATCAATGACAATAAGTGTAATATCTGCAAAGATTGGGTAATGAGAAATAAGAGGAACTTAAGTAAAACTGGAAACAGCAAAAATCTGTAATTACTTCTCAACTAGGAATATATTAGTTTTGCTTAAAAAGTATCTTATTACCAGAAGGAAATGACATATTATCCTCTTTTCCCCTATTTTTTTATGTAGATAAAAAAGGATGTTTTACATTTAAATTCTAGAAATACGGAATTGTTCCATATCTTGACACTACAGGAGCTTGTTCACCCAGTGCCAACAATGCAGCATCAGAAATGGGGACACAGAGGTGCCCTCTGACTCTATCAATGGCTTGTCCCAATGTCTCTTCAAGAGAGCACCCCACTGAGACCGGTGCAGACATCCTGTGCTTGAATCTGCATCTTTTCTGGTCAATTAAAAACACTGTTCTGTAAATGCAGGGTAAAATGTTGTTTGTCTTTGCTAGTGGGTGCTGAGTGTATGTGGGATATTGGGTAGAGCTTATGCTGTGATAATCAGTTAAAAAAATCTGTGAACCCTTCAGACTGAAGCCAGCTTATCAGTTTGGTTAAGGCTTCTTTTCTAGCTTAAAGTCCACGTGTTTTTCCCTGGTTTGTTCATGTTTGATGCTACAGAGAGCTTTAGAAAACAGCTCTGCTAACCAAAACCAAAGCATAACATTAGAGAGAATGAAACTGTTAAGATTATTGAGGCTATGAGACAAACAACCTGGCAGGGAATGTTTGCTGATGTATAGGAAATAAGCAAAAAGGACTCCAAAATGCTGCTAAGATAAATCCAATGTCTGGCGTTTTTTTACTAGGAGAGGTTGAAAGTACAACAGGCATATGATTAAAAAGTGATGGACATGAAGCTCTCTAATACCTTCATGGCTGGCATGTAGCATATGAGATTAAATTTCAGCGGTGAAGAGCAGATAGAAAAATATTTAACTGTCTCTCCATGTTGATATCTGGTTGCAGAGACTATCCTTCAACACCTGAAAAAAAGGAGGTTGGTTATAATATAGTGATGGTTCAGAAAACTTAATTTTTTTCTGTTTCATCTGAGTGAGTCACAGTAGTTGAGACTACACTTGGTTTGCTTTAAGCATTAAATACTTAGGAATAATTAATACTTGACAAAGCTTGTAGCTTGCATTACACTGAGCTGGTAAATTAATTTATAGTTCGGAGAATTTTTGTAAAAAATTGTATGAAATCAAAAGTTCTTTTACCCCCCCGGTAGGGTCTTGTTTCTGCTGTGCTAACTATGCCAGACTAGTTTGGAATTTCAGTTCCTGGATTCCTTTCAGCTAATTTTTCTTTTGACAGTTTCAGGATTTTATGTGCATCTTTAGGAATTAATGAACATGCTTTGGCTGTATTTGAAATGTTGTTTAGGACAGTGAATGAAAATGTGCTGAAACTGAAGTGCCCTTAAATTCTTTATTATTCCACAATGGTTTAAATAAACCTGTATATTTAGCTTGAACTTTAACATTGTTTTGAATACAAGTCTTTTCCTGAATTTTTAATTTTAAGATTTGACTTTTTACAGTGTGGTTATGTCTGAGCACCCCCTGTTTGTTTTTTGTTTGGCTGACAGCACTCTCCTAAATTAGGGAGGAACTTTTATCTCTGCTGTGCAGCTGAGAAGCAAGGGGAGAGAATTCATGGCATGCCTCAAGGTGTGCAAGAACACTGTGGCAGAGCAGGGAAAGAAGCCTGGGTCCCCCAAGTCCTTGACTAGAGCAGTGTGACTAAATCTTGCAGTTGTGAACTGCCTTCTTGATTTGTTTCTTTACATGCAGCCTTTCAGTCCCACTTGGACCGAGGAGTGAGAACTCATTTTAGGTATGGACATTTCCTCTGACTCTGATTAGGGCCAGAGAGAAACTGTTCAGGGAGTGTGAACAATTGCAGCCAGCACTTGCAACTACTTCTTGTCTCAATGCTGGGAAAAAAATGAGCCAGAGCTGACTAGTATTGCCTTTTATTAAGCTTTATAATCCCCGTTGAACTCAATGTCTGAGTTCCCTGGGCTAGCATTTGTTATCCCAACTCTGGGCTAAACCATCCTTCTTCTCCAATTACAGGCCTTGGCATCAGTGGTTTTTATAAATCTTCTTCTTCAAAAATTTTTTTCCCCATGGATAAGATTGGGATATTGAATGACTACCTTTCTGTAAGCTAATCTAATAATGCAATGATTTTCAGACTCTTAGGTACAAAACGAGAGAAAAGCCTCTTTAGACTTCCTGCTTAATAAGATTTACAGTGTTTTTTATTATCCACAAACTTAGTTTCATTCCTATCTTGGAATATGTTCACTTCACAGTCAGGCTTCTTAAATTAATGCCTGGTTCTTTTTCCAGCAGTTTTTCATCTCTTTTAATTGGCCACTCTGGTCACATTTTGCTCCTGCACTTCAGTGCTGGCTTGCCACTGCAGCCAGAGTTCATCTGTTAACCTCCACTGATCCCCACCTTTCTCTCCTTCAGCCCTTCCCATTCCATTCCACCAGCTCTGCTCTCTGCTGCCAGTACAAAACTTCCAGGGCTCATCCCAGTCTTCTTCATGTACTCAGCTATCTGAGAAAGAAATGGCTTATTTAATTCAGTTTACCTTGTTTAGGTGATAACACCTTAGAAAAGGTGAGCAAGGTCCAGCAGTGTCTTCTTTCAAATAAAGCTCTGATCTTTTTGCAACTTTTAGGATGTCAAATGTTGAAATTATAGCTTTAAGAGCAACATTAAATTCTGTAATATTCATCTTCTGCATCCTGTGAGATTCATCTACAGAAAAAATGTCATGTATGTAAGCCTAATTTTCAATTACATAACTAAAATTGCATAACTTGCTGACACACATTTTTACTATATAACTTCTCCTCTGTAAAAACATATTTTTTAAAACCGGCTCCTGATTATATCAATAATGGCCAACACACACCTACTCCACTTTTCTTCATGTAGGTGGTTGTTTGTGCTTTCTAGCAGAAAGACTGTGGTCTGTTTACTTCTATTTTTTGTATTTCCTCCTTTTTAAAATAATGCTGTAGACTTTACTCCTGTTTATCTTACCTTACACTGACTTAGCTGCATTGACTTCAAGAGAGTTAACCATAATTTTCACTTACGTAGGAGGTAGATTGTGCACATTTAGCTAATTCTCTAGGTGTCTGGGCTCAAAATGTAGTGTAATGGATCTTAGTCACTGCTGTGTTTTCATGCAAACTGTTAAAACAACACTTTATTTGCAGAATTCTCAAAGCAATGGAAAATAAAGACATTCAAGAGTGTGATTTTTGCTACAGAGATGCAAATCTAAACATGTGCTGACTTCACAGTGAATGGTCCTGGAAGAAAGGAGGGAACTTTAGTGAAGTCAAGGACACTCCACAATACCAATGGCCAAGAAACATCTCCATCTGTGATTCCTTTCTAAATATTTTCTTAATCTTTTTTATGCAGCCTTTTCTAGTTTTATTCTCCATGTGGAGCTGAGGTAGGTTCAGCAGGATCCCTGCAAGTGCAGCTGGGAAGCGCCGGAGTGTCGCTAACAGGAAAGATAAACCAAAACATTTTGTCACTCTCTGGTTTTTATACCAAACAGAAAACAAAGTTGTAAGTAGTGCAATATGTTTAGACAGAAGGATGTAAACATAAACTGGTGAGGAGACAGCTGGGAGCTGCTGGGTCAGGTTCAGAGGGCAGATCCTGTGCTGGGTGTCCCTATGCAAGGAGCTGGCAGAAGCCTCACCTAGACTGACACTGGTCCTCAGAGGGGACCTTAACTATCCCAAAATCTGCTGGAAGGACATCAGAGCAGGACAAAAGTAATTCAGAAGGCTCATGGAGTACATTGGTGCCAGCTTCCAGACACAGGTGATTGAGGAGCTGGTGGGTGGGCATGATCTGCCTGGACCTGGCCCTTTAAACAGAGAAGAACTGGTTAGGGCTGTGAAAGTCAAGGGAAGCCTTGGCTGCAGTGACCATGGGATGGTGGAGTACACTATCCTGAGGAGATGAGAGAAATGGTGGTTTCACTGCCCTGGATTTCAGGAGAGCAGTTTTTGACACAGTTTCCCATAACATCTGCACAGACAAACTGGGCTACAGAACTGGGCTGTGAGGTGGACTGGGATGTAGGGTCTGACAGTCTCCAGTTCACACAACAAAGCTTGAGAAAGCCTAATGGTCCTGTCTTTCCCATGTGTATTTTTGGGTACTGCTCACTGTCCAAGAAGAAATTTGGAGAAAGTTTTCTGTGTTAACTAATTCACCCCTGCCTACTGCTGAGTCGCTCCCAGAAATTCTTCAGAGTTGCGTGGGGAACTATAACTTCACACAACATGATTTTATGTGGAAAAGGAAAATGAAGGAAACAGCTGTTAGTGAAATCTCTTGGTCCACAGACCAGCCTGCACTGAGACCCACTGGGTGTAGTTATTTAAAATGACATAAAGCAATATAGGAAGCACAACACAGAAATAGAATAGGAGGCTGCACCTTGAGTTCCACTTAGCAGGGCAGCAGCAATGCCTTCAGCCCCATGCTCTGCTCACAGGAGCTGCAGACTGGTTTTGGCTTCTGCCTCTTGCATGATACAAAGATTAACATGCTGCTTTTGACTTCTGAGGGATGACATCTTTGTGTTGTAGCACCAATTCAGACATTCCCTTTCCTACTTCCACATCCCCTCTGTCTTCAGGCTGCTCTGCCTGGCTTCCTTTAGCTCCCATTTGTTTTCTGATGCTGCCTTCTTTCTTAGCTGGTAATGAATATTTTTATGCTCTTCTATTTGTTGTGAGGATGTCTGGATGAGGCCCTTGCCATTCCATTCTTACACTGCCATACCAGCAAACCATCCATCATTCCCTGTTTCCAGGTTTTGTCTCTGCTCCACGGGCATTGTTGAATTGAGATAGCTTTCTGGGAAAACCAGGCTGCCAAATGAACAAATATGTGAGAGGGTGAACAGTCAATCAGTTTTATGAAAAGCTCTGAGTCCAAGAAGATGGAAAAACTCCTAGTTCTTGCAGACCTCTGACTGGATCTTTCCTCCCTTTTACATTCAATACAAGCTAATATGGACTTGATGTCTCTTTATAAAGCATTGCGTTTAAGAAGATCTTTGGAAATTATCTCCTTTTCTGTAGAGAACTCTTTGTTAATGGCTATTTTGACCCAATAAAATTAGATCCCTGTCAGACACTCCCTGCTTTTCCAAAACCAACTCAGATATCATCTATTTTATATCTATGATATCTAGAAAAGCTGTAATTTGTATTTGTGTTTTAGGCTTATTGCTTTGTCTCTGTCTGCTCTGTCTCCATCTTTATGAGGGCTCCTGCCCTCCCCCACTGCTCACCCCCAGGAGGTGACTGAGGAGCAGGAACACAAGCAAAACCATGAGGGATTGAATCCCTGTCTAGGGGAGGGGCTCATCCCCCATATTCCCTGATTTAAGAAACCACCCTGCTCTTGTGTCCCTTCAGTAACTGCTTGAGCTGCAGTTATTTGCATTCACCCTTCACATCCTTCACTCCTGATCCTCCCACCCAGTCCTCCCAGCCTTGCCCTTCACAGCTGCTGAGTGCACTTTTTGGCAGATTCTTTCCCCAGTTTTGACAAGAGACTTTCTTACATCCCATTCTAAGCCCCAGCTTTTTGCTGTCATTCCTTCCTTTCCCACTAACCACTGCAAATGGATCTCCTTGACTCCATGGGATTTATAAACATCTTCAGTGAGAAGGTGCCAATCAATCTGATCTCCTCCTTGTTCTGGGAGCTTATCTGGCCCTCCTTGCTAATACATTGTGCTCAGAAGCTTAGGTTTGGTTGTAGAAAGGCCCTGGTCTTCATAAGAAAAGGTCAGGAGAGGAGTAATCCTCCTCTTCCCTGCCTAATTTCAATTTCTGCTCCAGCTTCCAGCCTTTACTTTTAGTAACAGTTTTCCCCACTAGAGAGTCCTTTATTGCTCTTAATTTTCTTTCCATAGAGATACTCACTAATCAAGTAATTTTTACAATCTTTCTGATAAACTAAACAGATTAAGCTTTTAAAGTCTGTTAATGAAAATGAACCAACTTTCAAGGTTTTTTTCCCCCTTTTTTCTGCCTCCCTACCATCCTGCATTCTGTTCTGACATCAGAACACCATTGTGGTTATAGGTTTAATGTTACCAATGGCAAATGCAAAAGTAAATTATTTATTTCTGCTTATTGCCTGTTTACGTATTTCACGATTTTTTTAATGCAGTGTGGCATTAGAAGGAAAAGTTACCTATTTGATAAAAAAGATAATATGGTTTGGATTGAATGTGACCTTAAAGATCATCTCATTCTACCCCTCTGCCATGGGCAGGGACACCTTCCCCTATCCCAGGTTGCTCCAAGCCCCATCCAGCCTGGCCTTGAACACTTCTAAGGAAGGGACAATATACACCATCCTCTAATGTGAAGGGTTGCTGTACCTGATACTTGCAAAAAACTCTATGAATTCTTCTCTTCTAGGGAGGCAGATTAGGAAAGCTCCATGACTTCTGGTGAATTTAATCCCCTGATCTGCTGTTGCTGAAATATTTTATTGTACATAGTTAAAATACATTTTTATCCATATAAAATATCAAGGGTTCACTTCAATGTGGGAAGATCAGCTCTTCAAACACTGGCTCACGTGGAGAGGATCAATTATGAACTTCTTGTTAGAAAAAACAAAAAGCAAATCTTGTCCCTTCTTGGCTGTGTCACACACTGGCACAAAGTCACCTTCTGGATGAGTAGCTTGTTCCATGTGTTTGGTCTCCTAAGGGAACAGCATTGCATAAAAGGGTTTCAGTGGTGGAGTGCTTTTTAACATGATGCTGGTGATAATTTGAAAAAACCAACCTGCAAAATATTTCATAAAAAGAATCTTAGAGTGAAGATCAAGTTATTTCAGTTCTGTATTCTACCATTACAACAAAAAAAATTCTAATTAAAATGGGAACACAGGAAGTAATGGGCAATGGCTTGGCACTGGTCTGTTGAAAGTGTTGAGAGTGTAGTGCTGAATGCTCTTCCCAAGGAATTCCAAAAGGAAATCGGGCAAAAGGCTTGGAGAGAAGCAGTTTTTTGCAGTCTTGAAGAGGGGGTATCCTCACCTGGGTCACTCAGTGCTTCCTGGGACACCTCCAGGATTTGTGTTGAACAGACTTGTGATTCCAGTACATGTGAGTAGAACGGGGACATTTCCATATAATAATCCATGTTCTGTGCTGTGTTTGCCTCTTATGATCCTGATACAAATAGGGCTAGGTCCCTTTAATGAGAACCTGTACAAAACCTGGAATAATCTTATGTAGAAACTTGGAACAATCCCTGCAATACACTGAAAAACGTGCCTAGAGTCTGACCACAGCTCTCTGCCAGAGTGAAGAGAGAAGATGAGTCTTTCACACACTTGTGGCTGGTATTTGGGGAAGGTAAAGGTTCACCAGTTCTAGCAAGGATGACAGAATGGAAGCTTGATTTGTGGACTTGTGTGTGAAACCACAAAGTTCAGTATTTTGACAGCCCCTCTCAGATCTGCACAACTTATTAAAGCATCATTTAATAATGAGCTACAGCAGCAGTGTCCTATGAACCTGCCCTGCCTTTTGTATTTGTTTTTTTGATTAATGTGACTTCTCATGAAGTAATTTTTGGTAATCCAGATGGATGCTGGGTCTCAATGTCAATACTGTCCCAAGTAGTACTTTGGGATTTTGAGAAGGTGATTTTCCTTCTTGGCACATTGAAATAGAACTTAACTTTTCTTGTATTAAATTGAATTGTTGGAATAACCAAGTAGTCTGTTGATTCAAAATCGTATCCCAATTTGGGAGTGAACATAGGCTTGTGTGTTATTTCACAGAAAAAGAATAGATGCTGTGAGAAATTCAGAGTTAACTATAAACTATTTCCTACATAGGACCTCACTGGGACTGATTTGAACTTTCCTAGGTGCAACTAAATGCATATCAGAGTAGAAACAGACTCAGACATGCTCTCTCACTTTTCTCTTACTTTCCTAACTTCTGGTTTACCAGGAGGAGAGGAAAAGTAGATTACTTGCTCTATAAATTCTCTGTTGAAATTTCTATGAATTAGGGCTGTAAGTGAATAATGACTCTTCCTCCAGCTTTCCCTGCCCTGTCTCATACATATACATTCACACTCAGAAATAGCATGCTCTTCATGCAAAGGTTCCTCTCTTTTCAAATAAAACCAATACATTTTTTTAACATGTCATACGCCGTGGATAACTTGATTACCTCATGCTCCTAAATTCAGCTGTTAATTATTTATTTGGAAGTGTCGGGTGGGCTGCCACAATTAGCCTTGACATACTAAATAAATAGTTTTTAATGGTAATTGGGGGTTGATGCCATGCTGCTTAGAATAAGCTCCAGTATTTCTTTCCTGTCTTGGAGCTAACTGCAATTTTTAATTTCATGAAACACTTTAGGAGACCATAAGAAAAAATAATCACATTACAAGTGAGAAGTGTTGAGTAAATTTCTTTTACAAAAAACACACCAGTTATAAATTTAGCCTTTAATTGATGGCATTACGAAGGGCTGAGATGGAAAACAAACAGTGGGAAACCCAATAATCTGTAATGTCAGGAGTCTGCAGGGTCTGCTTGCCAGGCTGTGCAAGGCTCTTGAAGAGGTAGAAGATTCCAGTGGCAAGACAAAATAACCTTCCAATACTCTGTGCCTGTGGTGGAAAGGTGTCCAGCTGAGGAAACAAGAAGTAGGTGATGCTAATTTACTTTTATCATCTTGGCCAAAGGGTTTTCCTGTGCTGCTGCTTCCAAAGCAGCAGGGCAGGGCATTGGTTCTCCAGGTTTTCTTCCTGCCAGGCTGCACTCTTTCCATGGACAAGCTGCCCTCCCTGTTTTATCCTGTCTGTTGTTTGCATCCAACTCCAGGAAGGCAACTGGGGCTTCTCAAATCCCAGCTGAGTGGATGGAGAAAAAGCCCCAGATGTGGCTGCTCTGGGCTGTGCAGGGAAAAAGATCTGGCTCTGCAATATCTTCTGACTGACTAGAAGATGTCCAAGCTGAAAGATTCCCTCTCACCTGACACTGGGTGTCCTGTCAGAACAAGGCAGTGACAGGATTTGGGTTTATATAACAAATCTACCCATCCAGGAATTCATCTGGAACTCCTTAAGCTGTGCCTCTCCTTCCTTTGCCCTGCAGGGAGTCTCTACCCTGAAGGATGCACAAGGAGGATAAAAAGGACACTTTGAGAGCTCTACTGTATCTCAGGCTTTTGTACCTCCAGCAGAGTAAGACATTATTGATACATTTTTGTTGACATGTTTCTCAGGGAGCTTCAGCCCTCCTGTTCTTCCCATTTCCCCTGGGTTATGTCAACTTCAGAGGCTGCTTCCTTTAAGCTGAGGTATGAATCTGTTACATGATAATTGTCCATCATGGTGGGCCCTTTCAGTAGCATGTTTGGGTCCAGATAATCCAGACCATAATCCATATGGCTCTGGATTACTCACCATTTTGAAGAACAGTTTTGTCTTTGGAAGTTCTCCAAGCTCTCCATCTCTAGGGAGCTTCTGGTTGTTCTATGTGGACAATATTTGGGCAACTAGCCTCAAGCATCTGAAAAATACTGAGATCTAGTTAAAAGTCCCAGAACAATCCTTTTTATACTGAAAGTCTGTAAACTGTAGCGAGTTTATGGTATTTATGCTCTTTTCTGCTTGTAGGAAGATGCCTTTCAAAGGCAGCCTTGAGGGAAATGCTGCTCTCTGCTCCCCAGTGCTGGAGGTTTGATGGGTGCACGTTTCCAAATTTCCAAATTTCTTTGTGCAAGGAGATCTGTGTCTGAGCACACTCAGAGACCTGCTCATTACCATCTCTCAGTAGCTGACATTAAAGAAGCATTTTTAGCCCGATCTTCCTCTCTTTACTAATCAGAATTCTGTTTAATTTTGCAAAATATGTAGTAATTTCCCTGCACAGCTAAAGCCTCTGACCTTGCTGTCTTTAAATTCAATATAACTGTATTCTGTGAGGCTGAAAGACAGACTTCTTTCCTGATACCTCTACAATTCCTCTGCAATGCTGTCTATTAAACCTTTTGTCTTCATCAGGACCTTCTTCAAGAAACAGTAGCCATAAGCATATTTTATAAAGAGCAGCTAGATTTTGGGGTGGTGTTTTGTGGATGGGTGAGAGGAACTGCATGATGGAATATCTAATATAGTATAACACAGAGGAACTATATAAATTCTTACTGAAGGACAAATTAACTTCCTGGATTTCCAGAAGGCTTACAGTTTTCTTTCTTTTTTTTTTTTTTTTTTTTTTTTTTT
>VXBC01007695.1:384319-433598 GCA_013399945.1 Ploceus nigricollis
TCCGTTGTCCTGAAGAGGTAAGATGTCTTGAAGGAGAAGATATGGAAATGTGAGTGATGGGGGGAGCTGTGCTAGACTTTGCTCCTTTTTCTACCCTTTTACAGGAATAGTGTCTGACCTGGAAGGATTCCTCCTCCTGTAAATCCCTGCTGCACCAGTGATGTGTGACAGCATTTCTGTTGCTTAATCAGTGGAGGGAACAAGAAAAATCTGCTTTTTTTTCCTCTTCAGAACTTCCCAGTCAATTATTGTGACTTCTTACACTGAGTTTCTCATTCTCTGCTCCCTTCACATGCTAAACTGCCCTTTTCAAGGGGATGAACTTCTTTTGAGAGAAACTTGTGAACTGACTGACAGGCTGTTGTCTAACACTGAAGGAGATAAGCCTTTTTAGCCTTTATCTTTCCTTTAGGCATCTGTATAAATTCAGACAGTGGTGTTTGATGTCATGATTGGTTGAATTTTAATAGAAGTTTGAATTGAATTTTAATAAGACTTCTATAGTGACAAATAAAGACAATTACATAGTTCGGGAAGCTTAATTCATCTCAGGGGATGAACTAACTTCTGCCCAGTGCTCCGGGAGTTTGTTCCCTTCCTAAATAAATCAGTTATGTGGTTACTTGTTTCTCCCTTGGAATACTCTCCTATATCTATCTGAACTTTGTTAAAACACATAGTGGAAAAGTATCTACCTAACAAACATTACTTGTGTGTAGTCCTCTGCTAGCAGAAATTATGGGCTGTAGTGCAATAATAACACAGAGAAAGTCTTACAGAACATATTTTGGGTTTTGGGTTTGGGTTGTTTTTTTTTTGGTGTTGCTGTTATTGTACAGCTCCCAGACTTATTGCAGTAGACATGGCATGCAGAGAAGATACAGTGAATTTGTAATCTAAACACCAAAAAAGAGACTCCAGCTGTTGGCAGTAAAGAGAGCAGGGAGATGACAAAGATGAGCATAATCTGGTTTTTTTTTTCTGAGTACACACGGCCTGGCACGGGCACTTGGGTGAGACATCCATGGAGCTACTGCTGTGAGCAGGGACAGCTGTCACAGCACAGGTTTGCAAGACTGTTTAGTTTGAGTGCAAGGAGGAACTGGAATATGAATGAATTTCATGAAAAGATGATACAATCTGTCTCCAGTGTCTCACATCTATTATCTTTCCACTTTTCTGTAAACACTTGAGAATGGATTTTCCAGTGGGCAAATTAAAACCCTGCTGTGACATCTCGTGCTCCTGAGAAACTCCTGTCTCCCTGTGTGATGATTTGGTGCTGTCACTGAGGGGATAATTTTGGATTGTGTGGACTTTATGGCATAAACACAGGCTTCTTTGATGTTGGCCTGCTTTTGCTAGAATGTGACTGTATTGGTTGGCTTTAAGAGCATGTCTGGGAGGAAAGTAATCAAAACCTGATAGCAGCAAAAATTAATGAAGTCAGAAGAAAATGCTGTGCCTGTGACTACCCAAAGGGAAAGACGCAAACTGAAATGCAGCATGTTAATGAGGACTGCAGCAAACTCCCTTATTCATTTCTGAGCTGGGCTTTGCAAACTTTTGTGCATTCTGGCATTCTGGACATAACTCCAGTAATTTAAATGAGGTTTTGAGTATTCCCAGGTAGAAAGATTATAAAGATAGATAGATAGATAGATAGATAGATAGATAGATAGATAGATAATTTTTTTTCTTTTAAATAGTGGGATAAGGGGTAAGGAAGGCAAAATCTCGGTAAGGAAGGCAAATTTTTTAATGTAAATGATGGGAGATTATTTTGCATGTACAGCTAGATCCTCCAGTGTGTTGCATTTCTCTTGACCAACCAAATGTTAATCTGTAAGTCACAAATGATAAAAACAAGTGAGAATTTTTCTTTCTTCAGGTCTGCCATAATATTAGGTCTCCTTTTTCTGATAGAGGATTGGTCCTTTGGGGAGAGGAGAGGTCATTAGTATAGTGGCGAGGGCTTTCTAAAATCTCTGGTTTCACTTTTCCAGCCTCATGTCCTGGTGAGGTGCATTTGTGTGGCAGTCAATGTTTGATGGGGAGGATTGCCAAAGTAAAGCTGACACTTAACAATGGGGTAGGGTCTGCTTGTGCTTCCACCATCTGTACAATGAACAGAAATGACAAGTAACTGCACCCAAAAAATCCCTTTGATTGCTCAATAGCATAAGCAATTTCTTTTAGAATGGCTTTACACATACTGAAATACATCTTGTGTGATGAAAGCCTGGTTTGCTGTAGGAACACATTGTTTTCCAGAGACTCAGTCTCATGGATCACTTTTATGGCTTTCCATCTCTATCCTCCCTCTGTAGTCTAAACAATGAGTTGTTCTAGCCACAGGCAGTTTGTGCTGCTTCCTCAGGGCCCCCATTCTGGGCATTGCTTTTTACAGGGTTTTATGCTGCACTAAAAATGAAGATTAAATAAACTGTCCAGATGGGACTTTAAAGATATGAGTGTGGACATGTTCCATCTACACACACCGTGAGTGTTTCTGATGGTCCTGCAGCATTGTAAGGGAGTAGCACTTTTTTGTGATTCCTTCAACAGAATCACAGAATGGTTTGGGTTGGAAGGGGCATAAAAGTTCATCTTGTTCTAATCCCCTGCCAGGGGCAGGGACACCTTCTACTAGACCAGGTTGTTCAAAGCTTCATCCAACCTGGTGTTGAACATCTGCTGAGGTGCTGCTGGAGGGGTGTGTGTGAAACAGTTTTTATGATACTTCACACAGAACTGCATGGAAACATCTCAACACTTTCATACTGGAGTTTTTCAACAGTGATTTTAATTTGTTTATTTAAAGGTCCAAGTCATTGTATTGTCACTACAAAATCTTCAAATGCCCAACTCTGCTCTGACAATCTCGTGTACATCTGAGCTTTAAGTGGAGTCTTCAAATGTCACCTTCAAAAATGCTTTCTGACTAATAAAAATTTAAAATCTCATGATTGTCATAGAGTTGTATTCTGTATTTCTCAGTAGTCAGGTGGCAAAAAAGCAAGGGAGCCATGGTGCACTCCAAGAGGACCCTGGTTTGGGTTTTGGGGAACCAGGATTCTGGAGCTGAGCACCGGTGTCCATCAGCCATGACATAATTCAAGATATAAATCCAAACTCTAGGCCCATAGATGAGATAATTCACTTTTTGGGTGCAGGATTACCTTCCCATCAAAATATAATGCAACAGTAAAGTAGAAGTAGTCTTCTAGTAGAAGAACACCTCTGTCCCAGAGAGCAAACCTGAGCCTTATGTTTTGCTAGAAAACTAAATTCTCTAACTCTTCAAAACCATCTAAGTTACATTATATAATTTCTTAGTCCAAGCAAATGTCTCTTTATACCAGTGTATATTGTCTTAAGTGCTAAAAGTTTTGCTTTTGCTTGCCAGCATATCAGTACAAGGATAATAGCAAAGAATGTCGATTTAATTAATTGTGTGTCAGAGCATATGTTGAAAACCCTAAAATAAATCTGTAGTTTAAGTCCAGACTATTGGAAGTTGTAATTTATACTATTGAAAGTACAAAATCACATAGGTGGGGAGAGCTGTAATTTGAAAGAAAAAGATATTTTTATTTTCAAAAGGATATATAGAATCAGTGACAATGCTAGCATAAAGGTGATAAAATATATAGAATGGGTATTTTGCTCAAGGAAACAAAGCATGTCCTGGATTTTAATGTCTTTTGATGAACTATCCTCAGTATTTATAAATACTTGAGCAGTAAGTCATAAATAGCATAATATTGATTGAATAACTTAGTAAATGACTTTTTCAGTGATTATCACTGAATCTCTGTTCAATTACTTGATGAGATGTCCTGGGCAGTTCCTGTCAGCTGCAGTCTTCTACCTCTTATTCCAGTGCTGATTTAGAGGAGAGTGAAATAATCTTTTACAAGTTTATTTTACAGTCTGGTCTAAGGTTGAGAGCTAAAGCTTAAATTTATAATGTCCAAGTCAATGAAGGCATTAGGTGGAATATAAAGCTTTACTTGACAGACATATTGAAAAAAGGAAAATGAAGCATTGTTTTAAGCCCAAAAGCTTTCCAGTAAGATCTAAGGAGTCAAGGCTGATCACTGAATGATCACCAGGTGTGGAGGATCATGAGCAAGAAGAGAATTTGCTTTTTCTAACAGCACTGCCTCACCTCAGGCACCTCTTGGGCAGAGGTTTCTTCCCAGAGAAACACAGGTTTGTATCAGCAAATTGGCTGGGAACTTCCTGGGGCACCACACCAGGTTTAGGCTGAGCTGTGCCTTGGATTAGAGGGGACACATTGCCAGAAATGCCATGCTGGAGGGGAATTGCAGAGATCTTGGGCTTCATAACTCTGGTTTGCTTCATGGTCTTGGTGCCTCCAGACTACGAAGTGGAGAAATTGGAGAAATTTACTGTCCTGCTGTTTCTAAGTATCCATTTTATGAGTGCAGAGGGTGGTAAATTCTCCCTCTTTGCTTTTCTGCTTCTCTTCCCTGGCTATCCCAATGATTTGTGGGAATGAATTATTTTTAAAGTTATCTTTTAAAAAAAAGTAATTTTTAACTAGACAGCCTTCCTGTCAAGCACACTTGAGTGGAAGGGACTTCACAAGGCAGTTGCTGCTGCTGAACAGATCAGAAAGGATGAAAGTGGAGAATTAGGAATCTTTTCTGTCAAGAAAAGATTGGGATTTTGCATTGTTGTTTCTCCCAACATTTTATTTTTTAAATAAACTTTCTGACTCAGGCAGTGTTCTAATGTCAAAGCCTGATTTCTGTCCCCTTAAAAGAGTAACCAGTGTTCTGCTTACCTGTTAATCTTAGCCAGGGTTTTCTTCCAAAGAAAAGATACATGTGAAATGCAGTCTATCTGAGTACAGGTAATTTGGTGTCTTTTGCAGAAAATTTAGCACAAAATTTTTAGACAAAAGAGACTTTCAAGTTTTCTGTGTCCCACAGAAGGGGAGGGACTGGAGGAACCATTGTTAGGTGGCAAAAGCTTAACAAATTCTCACTGCAGGAAAAATGAGGGTAAGAAAGAAAATGTCATCTATAAGTTTTTGAAAAAGTTTTTTTTCTGTTCATTATAGGTGAATGGGATTGGTGTGTTATTTCATAGTGAACTGAAAGGTGTTCCCAGCCAAGTATCTCATTTAATGCTTGATGAGAGCAATGCCTCTCCTCCTGCATTCTGGAATCCCTAATCAAATGTCAGGCTGTGTTCAAAGACTTTAGGGGATTGGCCACTATTGGTTTATTTTAAAATCATGAGTTTAGTTGCATTAATAATGATATTCTCATTGACAGTATGTACAGCAGTCAGTAAAACTCTCACTTGTTTAGTTTTCTTTTACTGTACAGGAACCGCTTTCCCTACACACTGATAAAAAGCACTCTATAAATATCTCTGGCCTTTGGAAATAAGAGACCCTTTTTTGCACTTTATGTATCCTCAAAGTATTTACTGAAGCAGAAGTGCCTCCATTTCAGAGTGTTTTGCTCGTTGCACGTTTCCCTCCCCGTTTAACAAGATATTAAAAAGATATCCTTCAGGGCAGGCAGTGAAATGTAACGGCAGAAAGGTCACCCAAAGAGCATGAAGATGGCCTTTGAAGAGCTATTTCTGCAGGAAATAAGGAAGAAAAAAAATTGCTTTCTAAAGTTTCATTTCAGGAATAACAGGTTTTCTTCTCTTCCCCACTTTCCCCCTTTTGAACCCAGCATTGCCAGTTTTCCCCCTGCATGACTGACAACTTCCCTGTTTTAAATTTTTAGGATAATTTTCTTAATATTCTGGATATTTTGTAGGGGGCCTTGAGTGCTACAGATTAAAGTTGTACCTAGTACATCTAATTTTGGGTTGTGCTTCAAAGGCATGTTTTAGCTTGTGGAAAATTAATAGCCCTCTGTTTTCTTAAAATGTTACTTTTTATAGCTTTGATATAAACTTTCCTGCCTGATCATATTAATAAGAGGATGAGTCTCTCTAACTCTGAAATAAAGGAGTGCTGACAAAGTCTCTGTGTGTAACTAGGGTCAGCTAGAGTTTTGAGATTGATGGTGGCTGGTTTGTCTTCAAAGATCCTTTCTCCTGAGTAATGAATATTTGTTCCATGGTGCTGTTAATCCTTCAGTTTAAATGGAAGTCATCACACTGCTTTGTGTGTGAGTACAGGAAAGAAAATAGTGCACAGGAGAAGGAACTGCACCATGCTTT
Source organism: Ploceus nigricollis (assembly GCA_013399945.1). Taxonomy (NCBI): domain Eukaryota; kingdom Metazoa; phylum Chordata; class Aves; order Passeriformes; family Ploceidae; genus Ploceus; species Ploceus nigricollis. The sequence goes on from VXBC01007695.1 coordinate 390,542, forward strand.
TACCTTTTTTTAATTGATTCAGTTCACCCAATCTATTTAAAAACATTATTGGTGCTACAGCATCGTTTGTTGAGAACTGCATGTCTAGTTCTAGTCTGAAAGTTTTAGAGGAAGTAATTGAAAATGTTCATGTTATCTTTCTTCCTAAATTTGTAGTTCACTTAGATATTGCTATTAGGGCAATGAGTTATCAAAAATGTCTTTCCACAGATAAAAAACCCAAAGAGTTTCCCTTGTTTGAATTGAGGTTAGATATTAGGAAAAGGTTATTGTTTTTCACCCAGAGGGTGGTTGGGCACTGGAAAAGGCTCCCTAGGGAAGGGGTCACAGCCCCAAGCCTGACAGAGCTCAAGGAGTGTTTGGACAATGCTCTCAGGCACAAGGTGGGATTGCTGGGGTGTCCTGTGCAGAGTCACTTCAAACTCAGAATATTTTGGGATTCTGTGAAGTTTTGCACCCCTGGATACCTTAATAAAATGATAAAGCATGACAAAAAGAGAGGAATGCAATACCCCAACTAATTAATCACTTAACAAAGTAAATCAATAACAGAACCAAAGCTGTTTTGATGTTCCAAACAGATTAGTCAATAGAGCAATGACATTTCTCTGACTCACGAGTTAAAATTAGGAAAGGAGTTCTGATAGATTAACCAGAAACTTTCCATTTCATTTTTATGTTTTCCTTTTTCCTTCAATTTTCTGCTACCTGTATAGAAATACCTTTCCTTGGGGTGCTCTGTTATTACAAAGAAGCTGTGTTTGTTTCCTTCCTACTGTTTCCAGACTGCCTCTTTAGAAGTTATTTACTAGAGATCCCATGTGGAAGGCCTGTCTATATTGTGCTTTATAGAATACAGCAATTCCAGTTGCTAAATTTGGATAAAGCCTATAGACATTTAGGTGTGCCTCTTTGCTAAGGACATATCTTCCATAAAAATGAAACATGATCTATGATCCCAGCATGAAAAGTTTTGCAAAGAAATGGCCAACTCTTAGTTCAGCTGCTGCTTCCTTAATTTCAAGTTTTGGGGATGGATGCTGCAAGGCACTAAAACTGTAGGTGTTTCATTTTGCTTTGCTGGGTTTTCTATTTTATTTATTTATTTTTTAAAATTTCCCTCTAAGAGTTTGCATTTCATACATCATCTTAATGCCCTGGAAACTTCTTAAAAGCCCAGAAAAAAATAAGTGTTGTTATACCAGTATATGAGTGACTTTATTATGAATAAAAAGAAAAACTAATTTTACTTTTGCTACCCAATTACTGTTTCAATCAGTAGTCATAGGATAAGAGACACAGATAATCAAATAGCTGCTTTTCCTTTTTTACTGTCCTGATCACCAGAGCTCTGTCTGGGATTATTTCTACAATGATTTTACATTCCTCCTGAATATTTTAATGGAATTAATCTAACTCCATGTAGTCTAAATTCAGGAATTTTTAAAATAATTTTGCTAGGTATAAATTCTCTGTTAAACCTTTGTTGAGGTCATTAAGACACAAGTGTTTTTGAGGCAAAATACTAGAAGTAGGATACTATCCCAAGAACATTTTTTCTTTCCATGCTCTGTTGCTGTTAGAGTAAAGCTGTCTCTTTTGTCAAGAGGTTGTTGACCTAGCAAAACGTGCAGATGCTGAATTACTTACAATTAAAAGTACAAGATAGGAAGTTTTTTCAGCACACTTAGAGCCCAGCCCAGCCTGTAGTGAAACTATTCTCTGGACTAACCAGATAAAACCACTGTGCAGGTTTGTGTCTCTGTGCTGTTCTTCAGAAAGCCTGTTGTTAACTGTGAGCTCTGGAATCTGACACCATGACCTAGAAAACACCCTGTTCTTTGATCTCTAATTTTTTAACTTGAAAAGCAGGAGTGATTTTCTGCCACTGTTTGGCTGCTGAAGTTGTGCTGCCGCACGATGAGCTCCCCGTGTGCAGCAGGGTGCATAGCAGGGGTGCTGGTTTTCAAAATGATCTAAGCATGCTACAATGAAATAGAGACACAGCTGCTGTTGTGAAGAACATAATAATTGTCTCTGTGCTTGCTATTGCCCTCTGGATTTTATTTCTTCATTTCCTCAGAGGGAAAACTGGGAACTGAGTCACACAGCAGATCAGCTGCTTTTGCTCAGACTGAGATCCCCTGGTGGCGTAGAAGCTGAAGGTGCTCTTTCTCTTAGCACCAGAAGGAACAGGGAGGTCACCTCATCTCTAAAGAGCAGTAGGTTTTGGCTTTTTTTCTGTCTCTCCATTTCTGGAGTCCTTAAAGATGTGGATAAGTTGTGCCAAGTCTAAGTTATACCCTTACTTCTCTCTTCTTAAAAAGCAGTGGCAGAATCCTGACTCCCTTGCCTGCCTTTTCCTGCAGCAGCCATCATAAAAAAAATAGAAAATTTTATAAAAATGTAGACAATCGTTCAAGAATGGAGATCTAGGTATTGAGCATCATATAAAACTTTTGTTTGGAAGGGCCTTCTGGAAGCCAACTGCTCAAAGGAGCTCTAACCTCCAAGGTTAGGTCATATTGCATGGATAGCACCAGCACGTTTAGCAAATCTCCATGGATGGGGAGATTTCTGCTGGTGTGCATATTTTTTTCCCCATATCTCTGATCAAGATTTCCTTAATTAAAACTTTTAGTCATTTCCCCTTTCCTTCTCTGCACCTCTGAGAAAATCTTACCCTGTCTTCTGTGTAAGCTCCCCTTACTGTCAGGGCATTGATGGTGAGCAGCCCCTGAGCCTCCTCTCCCAGTTTTTTCAGTTTTTCCACATCCATTGTGTGCTCCATCCCCCGGCCGTGTGAGTTCATTCCACTTTGTCAACATCTCTCTTGTGCTGGGGGCATCCCAAAACTGGGCATTGTATCCCAGGTGAAGCAGCTGAGTAGAGAACTTGCAGACTGGGCTCTCAGGGCAGCAATCCAACGTGCATTTAGCTGCCTGGACACCTGTCCTGAGATTGCTCCTTCCCAAATGCAGGACTGGCCTTGTGCAGTTTCTGGAAGCCCATTCTTCCAGCTTCTGGCTGTCCCTATGAACAGCAAAATCCTCCAGCACCTGGACAGCTCTTCCTCCCCAGTTGGGGGTCATCTGCAAACTTGCTGAGAGCTCATTGCATCTGATCAGCCAAGTGTAGATGGGAAATGGTGTCAGCTGGTGGTACTGACCCCTGAGAACCCTGTAAAAGTTCATGCTCAGAAGCACCACTCTGGTTATGCTCAGTTTCTTTCTGTGCAAGGAAAAGGAAAATAACTGGAGGAGACAGAGGCTCTTTTTTTCTTGAAATGAGAAAGTCCAATTCTTAATGTCAGATAGAGGCTTTTTGAATGAGAATTTTCTTTGCTGCATATTATGACAATGTAGTAGAGTGGAATTACTGCATAAAAAAGCAGAAAAGGATTGTCTTGTAATTTTTGTATGCAGTGTGATAGTTAATTTTGTTCTAATTGGTTTACTATTGCTTCTCATCTATTTCAGTATAGCTGCAAAAAGTCAAAAGTACTGCTGCAGTTATTCTTGACAAAATGCCCTTTGAAAAACCAGCTTACAGCTTCACAGAACCACTGGTATGGAACTGCCAGGACTGGTCCTGGTCTCTGTTATATTGATGTGTCTTTATGCCTGTGGAAGATGAACACACTGAGCCTCAGATGAGTTTGATTGACAGGAGGTTGCATCTGCTTGGTTGAAGGATTTGGGGAAAAAGGAGAAGGAGGTTTTCAGCATGTGGCTGTGGAGAGAACTACCTCATCACAGCCTCAGTCCCCTGTGATTCTTCTCACTTAGATCAATTTAATAACCTGACAGATACAAATTTCTTTACTGTCAGCGTGGCACAGCCAATATGAGAGTGAAGGATCAAGCAGAGCTTGGTTGTGTCTCTGGACTCCTCGGCGCAGGGATGAGGATGGAATACTGGTGGGAAAAGGTCACTGCCTGATCTTTCAGTGCACCAGGCTGGGCTTGCAGGCTGAACAACATGAAATATCTTGTTTGGATTTGTAAACTGAGCAAGCAGAGAATGAAACCTGTTGGGGGAATTGCTCTGAGACCATGTAATGCCATGGCTGTGCATGGCTTTCATACACAGTCAGTGCTTCTCCCTTTCCTTTATAAACCTCTTCAAATACACCAAGAAGATTTTTTTCTCCTTCTTAATGACTCCCTAGGCAGCTGACTCTTGCAGTGTGGTGGGGATTAGAGCTAGAGGAAACCCTCCTCCCCTTGCACATCCCCAGGAGCAGTATTTTCCTCTCCTGGGAAAGCACATGAGTGCCAGGTCTGTCCACCGACCCACCCAGGGCCAGCTCGAGGGCTGACTTGGCCACCTGGGTTTCTGTGGATGCTGCTGAGTGGTCACAGTCCAGCTTGCAAGCCCAGCATTTGGTTTTGTAATTTTTATTTGAATGCAATCACAGGTGCTGAATGACTGCTTCTGAGGAGTGCAAGAAGATGGTGTTAGCTTTAGCCTTTGCTGGTTAATCATTGATGGACAGGCAATAGCTCCTGGCCCATCTCCTCCTTCCCTCCCCTTGCTTTCATTCCCTCTCTTCCCCACATGAAACTCAATTAATATGCCACATTATTTCTGGACAAAACCTGATCTTAAAATATGCAAAATAAAGTTCTCAGTTTTATTTCTTCAATCACCTTGGCAGGGGGTATTTTTAGCCCAATTTCCACATGAATATTGTATCATAAAAGGGCTGATTAAAATGAGGTAACATGACAGGGTTGGCTTGTAGTGAATGGATATGTTATTTATCCTGTTGAAAGGACATTACTGTAACCTTGCCTGCAATCCTACAGAGTGGTTCCCAGTAAGTTATGTGCCATCTAACCTTTCCTGGAATTTATTCCTAACAATAGACATGTAGATTATCAATGCAGCAAAAATCTTGTAAATTCTTTTCAGATGGAGGGTGACAAGTAAGCAACCTTTCAAACAAAAATCAAAGGTGTCCATTGATAAAACTGGAGATACATAATTTAGAATTTTGTTTTAATTCTGGATTTCAGCAGAGGAGTAAAAGAAAAGCATTGAAAGAACTTAGCAGTCAGAAAAAAAAAAGTAAGCTTTTTGTTCTCTTTTCAAAGGGTTTTGCCTTCACTTTGAGTAAGGTGTTTAATTTCCAAAGCAGATGCCTGCTATAGTGTGAGCCTATTATTTTAGGAAAAAATGACAGTCTTATCTTTTGTATTGAAGATTTACAATTAACCCCTGAAAAAGTTTCCTGAGTTAACAGTAACATGACTTTACTGAAATATTGCTCAGCAGTAGACCTTGAAGCAGTAAACAGAAAACCCCCAAGGGCATCCTTCACACTTGACAGGTGGTAAAAACAAAGCTCACAGCGAGCCACCAGTCTGCCCAGCACACCAGTGGCATGGCTCTGCCCCAAAGGCAGGGTTTCAGAATTCTGCTGTGTCACTGGGTGCCCTCAGTGCCACGGGCATCGTGCACTGAGGCACAGGGAGGTCAACAATTGCCCATCTCCTGTTCAAGAAACATCAAGGAAATGCTGGAATGACAAACTGCCTGTGAAATCTCTTTGCAAAAACCTAGTATCAGAGTTCTTGACCAGTGTATTCTTCTCCTTTAAGGCATCCTGCTTCTCTTAACTCCTTCCTTTTCACAGATCTGGTGACTGGGTCTGAAGGAGAATTTCTGTGGTCATTCTGTTCCTAAATATCACAGATGCTATTACTTAACTTCTTCATTTCTGCACTGGACCCACTAAATTCTGGTTGATGTGCCACAGGATTTTCAGACAAATACCATATTTTGCTTTGAATTTTCCATGTCCTTTAAAAGTCAGCCATCCCTATGATTCATCTTTAATTTCCCATTTTAATTCCTCTAGGTTTAGTCTCTGCCAGTGGATGTCATGCTGATTTTGCTAGAGTGGAGCACGTTTTCAGTGTCAACTAAATGAAAGCAGACTCTAGTATCAGTTCCCTGAGCAGATATGGTGACCAAGGCGATGGTTCATTTTTTTCCATTCTGCCTTTCAGTTTGAGCCCAACAGGTGAAGACTAGTTGAGAAAAGGACAAAAAACATTCTCTGTAATCAAGGGTAAAGGGCTTTGAGAAAGGCCCCAGTGTAGTATTTCTTCATTCAAAACTGTGCCTTTTTTCTCTGCTGGTTGAGAATTTTTAAAAAAAGGCCAAAGGATATTTGCAGTTCTAATGATTAACAGATACATGGACATTGTGCTCTTTGGTTTTCAGCTGCTCTTGTGTTAATGATTGATGTAACTAAGGCTGTGCCTTGTTTCTTTAGCTTGGCTGTAAGTTAGGATGGCTGTAGGTAGAGCTAGAGACACATGGGGTTAAGGAAGGGGGATTTCTGTCTGGCAATACAACAGGAAGCTGTTTTTTAGCTTTATTTCCTAAGGAAATTGGTATCTGCAGTGCTGTCTGTATGCCTGTCCCCAGTAATTTTTCAAGTTAGTGATTGATTTCAACAGTATTTGAAACAGGACAGGAATGTCAGAAATGATGTTCTACAAGTTGGCAGAGGTGAAGATCTCAGTGGGACAGAGAGGGTTTCTTGTACCCTTGACGGGGTCACAAGAGACTGGGTGGGAGCCAGGGACAGGACATGGGACAGTAATCATAAGCTTTTGAGGGAAATTGAGCATTTTTTATTTTCCTGCTTGCAGGAAAACATATTCTCTCATGGGAGGGCATTGTGCAAGGGCAGACCTGCTGCTGCACTGGGACACAATTTACTGCAAATTTCTCACTTTCTTTCCTTTCATTCTCTTTTTGTGAAGGAAAAAGTGTTTGTGGGAGAGGATTCATCTGACTCAAGATCTGCAGCCAGTGAAGCCAGAGCATCCTTGGGCTGACTGAGGCTGAGGCTGCTGGTCAGGCAGTAACGTGCTGCTACTTTTGGCAGAAATATTTTTGTTCATTTGGTCCAACACACAGGGAAGGGAAGTGGATGCTGAAGAGATGGTTAGGACAAGCTGTTTGTATCTGGTCTCAAATAGGAAACAGTTTCTCCATCCTTGATTTCTTTCTCACTTTATTTGAGCTATATTAAGTGAATGTTATGCACAATCTATTTTCAGAAAGTGGTAATTACATTAAATTTTCTTCTTCTAGTATTCTTTCCTTTTGTAATGTATTCAAATGCTGCTAAGATATTGTCCAGACAAGATGACGATAGAATCTGATCATCTGTTACTGTTTACTAATGAAAGCAAAATTGGAAGATTATGTAGCAACTTTGAAAAGGGTACTTTGACAGTTTCTATTTTATTGGACTTGTTCTAGTCTATTATTTAACAAACCACCTCTTTATTGCTTAAAGAAGTGATTGCAGTATTTCACAAGGAACTCATTTGTCTTCAATTTCCATTCACTCGTGCAGTGTTCTTCTGATAGCTTTGTGCTCTGCTTCTCATGCTAAATCCTTTTAAAGCAGTTGCTGGATGAAGTGAATTAATGAAATTTGGCATTCCAGCCCCTTTCACTGCCTGGAAATACAGTGCCCAACACAACTTGGGTCGAGCACATGTATTACCACTTCAGCACAGGCTGATGGTAAAACTGGCCACCCCTGAGCCTGCAAAACCTTCATCAAATACCCTTTATTTACATGCATAGATAGCCCTTTTAAAGAAACTGAATAAAGCAAATAGTAGAACATCTTTTCAGGACCAAATTGGTTTTGCTCCGGCAGTGGCTGAAGCTAAATATTTGTACCAGAAGATAAACGTGTATCAGCAATTGTAAATACTGTAAACAGTGGTGGAACATTGCTGCAGGTTTTTGATCAGAGACAACCATCAGTTTGCTCTCTGGTGCTATAAATTATTCTGACATTTCAAATCTAGTGAGTGAAAACTGTGTTAATACACATGAAAATCAGCCCTGGTTTGAAACTCTCGGCAGGGATTTCTGCAGGTTAATTGAATTAGGGTCTGTGTGTGCTGCTTCATCCTATCAATTTTTATCTTTTAGTTTTATTGATAGGTCATTTGCTTGTGTAGTCAGGAGAAAATGAGAGTCTAACCAGCTTTCTCATTCTTTTTCTGCTGTTCAATCATCAGTGCTTTTCGTTTCTCATCTATAAGGAATTTGATGAAAATGTTTTCCACATTCCTGTAAATACAAGCAGGCAACTTCCATTTAGGCTGCAAAGGTTTGTTAGGTCTAGCTTCAACTTTCCTACTGTATATCTGGGTGAAAATGAAATATTCTTGTTTTCTTGACACTGAAGGATATTTATAAGAAAGGATATTTATAAGAATATATATATATGTGAATATGTATGTTTTGCAGAGATAAGAAATTTTGGAATTTTATGGTTGTGAACTGAAGGTGTAGCAAATGACTTCTATTTGCTACACAAGCTGTCAGAGGAACTTTTATAGAGGTTTGGAATGGAAGGTAAGACGGCTAACAGTGGCAGTGTATCCTGTCATTGTCTCTTAAAAAAGGATTCTCCTCTGTATATCCTCAAGTCTACACTGAATGAAAAGCAGCCCTGAACAGAAGATGGCAGTCAGTGGAACATGGAGAAAGCCAGGAAGGTTGGACTGGGTAACCTTTAATGGTCCCTTCTAGCCCAAGCAATTTTACAATTCTTAAACTGGCTTGGCCTCTTTGCCACCAAGGACCCATGTTATACTCAATGCCCTGTTTCACCTACCTGAAAGACAAGCCCTTTGCAGGGAATATTTACCAACCTACTTGCTTTTGTTTCTGCTGTTGCTGTCTTAACGTTTCTCTTAGCTGTCAGGTCTCAGGCTCTTTTGCAAGCCAAAAACAAACGTATGTTCAGTTCTGTGCTGTGGTCTGGGGGATTTCACCAGGCAGCATTTGTTCCCTCCCCTCAGCTCCCAGCCCTATACTCATGGCATGTCCATTCTGCACTCACAGGTCGATTAAAGTTGAATTCAGAGATGAGGTTGCCCTTCCCTGGCCTGAAGGTGGAGGGGAGTGTTGTGCTCCAAGTTATTATCAGCTTCCCAGCCCTCCTGCTGCTCATGGAATGCAGGGGATGTCTACAAGCAGTGTGTGCAGTGTTGTGATGTTGCTACAGTGCTCAGGAGCAATTCTTGTAGAATAGTGAAAGGCACTTTCAATAAAACCCTAACCATTTACCACACACTTTCTTTGAGGACCTGGGTTGCCACTGGGATAGTCACTCTAATTGAACTGGAAAGGTGTCATGCTGCAGTTGTTTTCATATTTGTGTGGCCTCTCTTTATTACTTTACTTTTACTGGGTCCACTATTGTATTTCCCAGTTGGAGCTAAACACTCCTGAGCCCTGGGGATCTTTTGCAATTACTGCCACTGACAGAGCAAACAGGAGTGAGGAATCTGAGCCGTTGCTATAGAGGCTGTATATGACACAATGCCTGTGAAGCACTGGGCATAATAACCATAACATGAAAAATGAGCTATTGATTCTCTGCCCACTTCCAGGGAATGAAAAATTTCCTCCCAGTCTGTAGTGCACTGAGAACATCGTCCTCCTGAGCGCTTGTCCGTGAGGTCTGACTCCATTCTGTGGGCACCATTTAGTTTGGGCTAATGAAAAAGTGAGTGTATGTGAGGAAGAAGCTGGTCCCAGGCTTATTTAGTGTCTGTGCAGTGTAATCTGTGCTATGATTTCATGGCACTTAGGCCTGTGAGGGGCTGATTTGACTCTGGGTGGTTACCAGTCCTGCCTTGCATCTCAGGGAGCAGCCAGGGCTGAATCATGGAAAGCATCAAGTGGCAATTTGGCATCCTTACTCATTCTGAGCACTGTTTCAGCCCCTGTATAAATATCCTGCTTGATGCAAGCAAAGATGTCACAGTTCTGGTGATTTTGGCCTGATCATGCCGGAAATGTTCTGGAAAGATCAGCCCCCAGTCCTCTGTCTTACACGGGGACGATTTGCATAGTGACCCATCCATCCATCCATCCACCCATCCATCCTCATGAGCTAAAACAGCTGTTTTCTTTGATGTGATCAACTATTTAGTCATTCTTAAATTTTCCTTTTGGTTCTCTTTGTTGGGATTTTCAACACTGCCTGGTGCAGGTTGGCTCCGATCTCTTGGTGGCCTGGGAGATCGTGACCCTGCCACAAGGACTGACACCAGTTTTGCTTCCCATGACATCCCTCTCATTGGCTTTAGATCCCAATTTACAGGGCAAATAGCCCACACAAAGCAATATTAGTTCTTTGTGGGCAGCTGAAAGAGAAGCACCACGTAGATATCAGCAAAACTTGGCTGCTTGTCTTGCCAGCCTCAGTGCCAGCATTTTCTCTCGGCTCCATGCAGATCTGGGACCTTGTGTTTCATTTGGAATTTTGCTTGGGACTCAACCCAAGGTTGGGAGATGATGCTGCCAAGTTTTCTCTGGTTTTGTGTCAAGAGCAACTTTGGATTGATGCTGGAATTGAACCAGGCACGTGACCTAACTCCTCTACTGTCTCCTACATTGAGGAAAGCCAGTCCTGTCTAGCCGAAATGGAGTCAGACAGAGGGTGTTATGGGCTCCTGGTGTAAGATCAAAGTAGCATCCATGGAGGTTTTTACTCTCCCATTTTCTCTCAGTCTCACAAAAGAAATTTTGTGGGACAAACCTTCAAGCAAAGGTTATGAATGTTCTTTTTTCCCCCTCTCCATTTCTGAAGCAGTGGGTTAGAAAATGACTCTGCCCTTTTTCAGTGTGTGGCTGAAAGAAAAGGATGTGAAAGCAGCGAGGGAAGCTCAGTGGTTGAATGCCAGGTGCCTGGAACTGCTTCATCTCTGCAGTCTTGGGGAGAGGTCCCCAAAAGCAGCAGCTTTGAAATCTTTGAAATATTTTTCTGGGCACTGAGCAAAAGGCTGTCACCTGAGGGTAATATACAAGAAGCCAAGTAAATTGTTTGATGTGTCAGCATTTCTGTTGATACAAATAATTAATGAGAAAATTGATTTTTGGACCAAATTCCTTCTCTCAAGGAGAAAGATTTTCTCACTAAAGGCATCTTGCTCTGTATTTAGGTATGTGACTGTTTGTCACATACCAAATAAAAGGAAAGCGGATTGGGATGACATTTTTAAGCCTGTTTTCAACAAAATCCATAGCATGAAATTCATGAGTGTGAGCATGGCTCTGTGTAGCTCCACAGACAGTTGGGAGGGGCAGGCAAAAGACCTCTGTATCTGCAAACACTGTTTTTGTGCCTCACTGTTGCCTCCCTTAGATCTTCATCCCTTTATTGGGTCATGTCTGAGTGCTGCTGTGCTGAACATCTCTGCCTTGACACTGGGTCCAGAATCAGAAATCCCCTTCCATGGTCTTCTGCTGGGCTTTGCCTTAGCACAGAGGCTGGACCATTAGGTTTAGTGCTCCCAGCTGGAGATCCTGTTGTTTTTGGTCATGCAAAACACTTCTGCTGTTGACAGGAATTAATTTTCCCAAACTGGGAAGAACCAAGAGAGATGCTTTAGGGTGTATTTCTGTTTGGGATGGAGATATAACTTCCACCTATTCATAACCAACATGCTTTGTTTTCAGCATTTGCATGCAGAATGATAAACAGGGAGGGGAGGAAAAAAGACACCTCAAACTCTTATTTTCAAATGTATAGAGAAACCAGTGCCTTTCATGTAGTTTCAGCTCTCATTTCATAGCAGTGTGTGTTTCTGAGCTTGGTGCTGAATCAATCTGTTTGCTTTCCATCTTGGGCTGCCTTTCAAGCAGTACCTGACCGATGCTGATCAGCCTGGAGAGATGTGATATGTGACCTACCCCCTCGACTTGCAGCAAATCAGGCTCCACACGGTCTATTTATAGAAGTCTGGTTTCTGTGTTAGGCTCCTGGAATTCTGCGTTTGCTTCATCTGGAGTACAACAAAAATCTTTTGATTAATTTTAGAGGCAAAGCTCCTTGGAATAAAATTTGCTTTAATAATGGAAGCGCATTAAAAATTTATATGAGAAGCGGGAATTTATGTCTCTCTGGGAGTTGAGATTTAAATACAATCTTACCTGAAACAGACTTTCAAGATGTAATAAGCACCAGATTCCCACTGGACATTTGAGATCTGTTGTGGTCTGCATTCCCATCCTGTTTAAAAGCTTTTCTGGTAGAAGCTGGCTTCCCCCTCACAGCCTCTCCCTGTTCTCTAGCATAACTAAACACAGTCCCTCTTGGGGAAGTGAAAGCCTCTTACCTCTCCTATTACCATATTTCTGACCTCTTCTCCCACTGACCTCTGCTGAGTCTCACAGTGTGGGCCAAACCCAAAGCTGTGTTGGTGCTGGAACCCCAGCAGCACTCCCTGGGATGGAGTGATGCTCTCCCAGACTCTCTTGAACATCAGCACAGCCCAGAGGAACCTCTGCTATTTTGCTTTACAAGCCACTTGTGCCTGGTTACCCAGTCTGGACCAGAGCTGCTGGTCTCCAAGCCAGGTTTTTGGGTAGGTTTCTTTTTTTAGCAGCTAGATATTTATATTTGCATTCTCTCGCTGAAGATTTGTGTATTGGTATTTTTTCCTCCTCTTCAGTGGATTGCATTTTGCTCATTTTTGGGCTGTCATCAAAATCCTGTTGAATTTTATCATTTGCTCCAAATCATCAGTAGCATCTTCTAAGTTGAATTAATTTACCTTTATTTTTTAGATTATTTTTCCCCTCCTCCTTGAACTTAAATTCTCAATGGAAATATTGGCTAGATCGCAGGGCTCACCCTCATGGGTTTCAGCTCTGAAATAGTTTTGGAAAAAAAAATACCATATTTTCAGTGATCTCTCTCTGAAGCCAGATTTTCCATTATCTTTAAATCACATGCATTACACACAGATTCAGATCACAAATAGAAAGACAGACAGTGAAGTGCCATGGCACAGGCTGTCACTGCTGTTCTTCCATCCCATCTGAAAGCAGGAAAGTCTCTGATTATCAGTAATTATTGTCTGGGTCAGCTCAATTTTGTACCCCTGCCTCAGCCAGAGTAAGGATTTAAAAGCAGGTAACCTGTAAAAATGTTATATCTGTGGCTGTATGAAATAGGCACCCTGAGGTAGAAGGTATTTTTGAATTTGGGTTCAAGAAAATAAAAGAAGAGATGATGTCATTTAATTCTGGGGTCTGAACACGAGACTGAAAATCCTGAGCCTTAAAACTTTGCACCTGGCTTGGGGAAATTGTGTTTTTTATGACTTTGTCTTTTTTTTAAAAAAAAGATATGTGCGGGCAAAATGCACTAATTAACCACTGTGAAGTCATAACATTTTTTAAACTTACTTGTACCCACACAAATTGAAATGGAAACTATTATTTTAACATTAATCATTACCTCTGTTTTTATTATAACACAAGGTACTCTTTCTCAATGAGTGCTGGCCCTAAATCAGATCTCAGTCTTACAAATCAATCTTATTTTTTCTTCCAGCTATCTTTTATTCTCGTTTGTTTCTTGCCTTTTACAACCCTTCCTAAAATCTGTTTAGTTTTTGTGTTCAGCCTAATATACTCTCCCAATATTCAATTTGTCAGAGGTTAAGAACATTCTGATTGAAGTTTCCGTCAGCTCAGAAATAGTATCAAAGGCAAAAACTATAAACTAGGGAAATCTAAGGTATTTTTAAATTTAAGAGGCTAATTTAGGCTAAATGGAAAATGGATGTGAACAACTACTCTAGCATTTTCACAATAGCCAACCAGATGCTGTCTGAAAAAGAAATACCCTTAATATCCTCATTTCTTTTTATGCTAAAATATTGGCAGGTATCGATATAGGAGGCAAACTAACTTATTTGCACTAAATTGGGCAGTTCACACTGTGCAAAAGGCTTTCAGCTGCACTTGCATAAAACATGGTACAGAGGCCCTTGGATCCTGGAAAGCAATGTGTGAAATTGCCTCACAACCACAGGTTTGGCAAATTACTGTTTGCCTGTAAATATCACCCACTTCTGAGTTGTTTTTCATTGAGATTTTTCTGCCCAACTCCTCTCACTTCCAGGGGTCAGAGTGGAGTAATTACATCTGAAATTTGAGAGCACAGGACTTGGAGTAAGGAGTGTGGTACTCTGCTCTGAACAGCCTCTTGGGCAACTCATTTGAAGTACGGAGGAAGAAAAATAACAAACCAGCACCACAAAAAAACCTGAAACCAAACCCAACAAACAACCCCCCGAAAAAACAGCACAGCAAAATGGTTTGAATATTTGCCCAGAGATGAATTTGGGTTTTGCCATGGTAGCGATGACTTGTATGGGAGGAGAACATTTAAGATTGTTAAGATTGGTTAAGATTGTTCTCTTGGAAATGCTGGAGATTTAAATCCTCCATAGAGATGATAGTCATCACAGCAAAGAGGCTCCTCTGAAGGGTTTTCTGTGGAAGTAAGAAACCTTTGGGTACCCAGACTGCCTTTTTTCTGATGTATTTTTAGCACTGATCTGTTAAGAACAGGAGTGAAACACTGGGTAGGATATGCCAATTTGTTTTTATTTTATTTTTTATGCATATACCCTGTGTGTGGCTAAAGCTTCCTGCTTAGCTTGGTTCAAGCCCTCTCCAAGGATCAGTCCTTCTCCCATCCCTGACTGTGCTGTAGTCAGTAGTCATCTCATTTAGGGTTTTTTTTTTCCCATAATATATCCATCCTGAAATACTCATCCTGTTGCTAAGAGCACAGTCTATTATCAAATTCAGTATCTAGACAAGCAGACACAGTGAATGACTGGCCTGATTCAGCTCTGTTAATTCATTAACTACACAGATGTACAGCTGTTGCACAAATATATTATTATTGCAGGTAACACCAGAATAAAGTCTAAAAAAAAAGACATCCCACAGTACTTGGAAGGTTCAATCAATCTATGGAATGAATAGGTTCCATCAATAGATATTTGAGGTCATATTCTGGAACTCTTAATATCAAGAAAATTCACTCTGGTGAACTTCTGGAAAGTTCAGTTGCTTCTGATATCAGGGTTTTGATCCAATCCCATTTTGCAAAGAAAATTATTTTAGATTTAGTTGGCTGGCACAAGTCACACTAAGGATGGTGAGGATTAATTGTCTTGGTGCATGAGCTTTGTTGATCTGCCAAATGCCTTTGCAAGATGCATCACATAAGACCAAAAAAAGGCACTGGGAAATCAAAAGAGGAAGGAGAAAAGAGCCCACTATGTGGTGTGTGAGTTTCTCTTTTGTAGCATGATTTATTGGTCTCTCAGTTTTGTTTCAGGCCCCAGCTTGGATGACAGGAGCTTTCAGTGAGCCCACATAGGCTGTCTTGACAGAGATGCATGTGGGATCTGTAATGTAGAGCAAGCTGGAAGGAAAGGTGGCTGAGAGTCTGGGGAAATAAGGCAGCTTTTTTTCTTGCTTTCCCTTTTCTTGTTTCTTTCTCTTCTTCCTTTTATTTTATAGGAGGTTGTGCATAACACCATGCATTTGCTAAATCATGTGTTTTCCCTAGGCCATTGAAAGTTTATATCTGCTTGTCCTCATTATATTTTGGCATTGCTTGCTACTTACACAGAAATATAACTTCATGCCACTGATTTCCCTTTAATGACCAATAAGCCATGAATCAGCAGCAAGATAAACAAATTCCAAGAGTATTGCCATGCATTGATATTTATCTTTAGAGTGGATATGAAGCAAGATGAATTACAGAAACCCCACCTACACTGGTGACACCTACGTATTTCTCAACTGTTCTTATGCCCATGCTGTTTGAAAATGGATTTGGCGTTAGAAAAACACCTTCAAAATATTGATAACAATAAAAAGGCAGCCCACTGAATTACTGTTGAGGTTGTGACTGTAGGAGTTTGTGCATAATTAGCTCACTTGTGGACTATAGGTATAGATATAGCTATTAATCTCCTTTAATTTGAAATGCCTGAAAGTCCAGGCTCTGTCCACTGTCAGTGGAGTGAGATATACAGCCCCAGGCCAGTTCTTCCCATCTTACAAGAGCTGCCCAGGACAGATGGAGTGGAAATACATTTGGAAGTGTATTTATCTCCGTGAACTTAGAGAGGATCTTGCTTTTGCATGGCTGCAGTTTGAGGAGATGAATCCTATTGATGAGAATGGTTGTATTCGTTTATGTGGTTTTTATGTGGGAGACTTTGCAATTGCACTTGTTTTATGGGACAGGTTTGAGGAAAAAGTGTGTTGTACCTGACCAAAAAACCCCCCTGTGTGGAAGTGCACACAGAGATTCAGCAGAAATGAAGGACAGATCATCAACTCTTTTTGTCACAGCCCACTAAGTGTCACTCAACTACAATATTACCAGCCTGAAGACATTAGGGATATATGTTTCAGTCTTCCAGAAATTCAAATGTGGGCTTCAGGCAGAAAAAGAAGCAAGAAAAATCCTGGTGCCCATGCCCATGGGCCATGTTAAATTACTGTGTAGGTGGAGTTCCTTCAGGATATCCCATCCTCCCATCTTCCAGAGAAAGTTGAAAAATCCCAAAGCATGGGAGGCACAGTCTGTGCTCCAGCATCGCTGTACATTAAAAATAGCAACAGCTGTCTCACATGATGCTCTCCTGGCCCTCATCTTCCTGGTTTTCATTAAAATGCAGAATTTGTTGCTGCTCAGTGTGACACCCCTTCGAGGAGAGGCTGTGGTTGCTTCGTGTGGCTCGCTCTTCCTTCTTGATATTCCCATCATGGCTCTGTATGGGTTGAACAAGTTGGGGGGGCAATTGAATGGGAATTGTTGGAAGCAAAGGGAAGATTATGATTTTCCACAGCAAATGAAAGTCTTGGCGATGTCAGACAATAACTCATCCTGGGTTCTTCTGACAGATTGGCTCGATGATGGCTGATGAGGGCTCTGCAGCCACAGTGGCAGTGAATCTTTCAGAATCATTGCAAATGAGTTCAACTCCAAATAAANTGCCACAGACTGGTTTGGCATGACTAAAAATGCACTCTGTCCATTTCCATTCAATAGCTCCTATTCAGCCTCACAATGTCCCTTTAATGAAACCATTTAGGAAAATGATTCTATTTTGCAGTAATACTGGCAGGCCAGGGAAGTTCATGCTTGTAAAGCAAACTGGCTCATACACTGACCAAATCACTTCTGCAATACACTCCTTGAGAAGGCATTTATCACTAAGTGTTTGTTAGCAGAGAGAACCCAAGCTGTTTCTAAACCTTTGCAAATCTAATACTGATGAGGCTTATCCTAGAATATCTTTTTAGGAGGTGAACTCAGGAGCTATTAAGAGGCTAAGGGTATTGTTAGCAGAGAGAAGAAAATAAAATACATGCTGAAAAGAGAAAATAAGATTAAAGATAATAGTTCTGCTGTAGGGGCCCCTTTAGGCGATCTGGAGAAGGAGAAGAAGGTTTGTATAGCCTTATTCTCTCATAGCCTAGAGAAGTCTTCTTGTGCAAAATATTTTTAATCTCATTTTCTATTCCGAGACTCTGTTTCACAAAGTCATTTTTATGCATCCCAGTATAAACACTGCAGCAGATTTAAGACGGATTTTGTATCTGTCAAAATTAAGTGCATCAGTCTGTGTGCAAGGCTGGGAAATGTTGGGAGGCAATCATAGTGGAAAACAAACATACAAAAAAAGGGAAACATCAAGTAAGGAATAGTTTTATTTCTCAGATAAGTGACTTTATTTCCAAGGCTGAGTAGTGACGAAGAGAGAGGTTATTCAGTGGTTATCACAGACAGTGGATGATTGGGACTTTGGGGCTCTTTTTCTTTGCTGACTCATTTTCTGGCCTTTAATGAGTCAAACTCTGTGTCATTGTAGTCTGCAAAAATGGGTATAATAAGGATGTGTGTCCCAGAAGGATTCTGGGTTAATTGACATGGGTAAAGTATTCTGATATTTTTTTGAAGATACAAAAATGAAAATGGCATCACTAAGGGAAATACCAGTGCTTTCCATGTGAACACTTCTGCATGGAACCACACTCTTGTGGACCTAAGTCTTTTGGATTTTCTTTGCTTTTCCTCAGTTTTTATACTTCAGGGATTATGCAGAAAGCTGAATGGTTCCACTACTGCATTCAGCAATTCAACTCAAATCAGACATTTATCTCTTCCCGTGTTTCTCTTTCATTCTCAAGCAGGAACACTTTTATATTGAAATTGAAGGTTTATTCTAACTGAGCTTTCTCCTTGACAGTTCCTGTAACTCTGCTTTTGTATATGTTGCTTGTTAAGTCCCTTTCACATGAGAATCTGTGACAAAATTCCATTGATTTTCAGTAGGGCAGGATCAAATTCAATATTAAGAAAACTCCATTTCCTGCTAATAATCTATTTTGGTCTCCAGACAATTTGCAGAGTTGTCTTTAAAACAGATGTCTAAATCTGATTGTCTGCTTGTTTTGTTCTCTCTAAATAACCTGCAAAAAATTGCATTTATAAGGCTCAGTCCTGCAGATTTTTATCAGCACTGCTGCTGCTCATTCAAAGGTGACCTTTTTTATAAATCAGGATTTCTTCTTAGAATGAGGGCTGGCAGAATCAAGCACTAAAATTCTCACAGCCATTTGTATTTCAGACCAAATTTCATGTCAGTCACCTGACTGTGTTTGCTTTGACTGCAACAAAGCCTGGCAAATAGAAAGTAGATTAATTAATAGTCAGCTCAACTAAATCAGGAAAGTTTGAAGAGATTCTAAAGGGGAAAAAAAGTCTTAGGCAAATAGAGATGATGGCTTGAATGAGAGAGCATTTCTGTCCTATTGGGAGGGCATTTGAATTACATGGTCAGTAATGCTTTGTGCATCACCAGCCCCATTCCAAGCAATACTCTGTAAATTGTATTAAATAGAATAAAATAGGATCTACAAATGATTTGCAAATAGGGATTGCATAATTTAAATTAAGGGAAGCATTAAGAAGGAGGGATAGACACTGTGAAGCAGAGACATGGTTGTGGTGCAAGTTCCAGGAAAGAGAGACTGAAGTGATGAGTGTTTCTTGCAGCATTCTGACGAGATGTTGAGAGGTTCAGGGCTGGGCAAACACAAATCATGGGAGAAAAACTGGCAGAGATGTGGGGCCATATTCAGACTGTTTTTCTTCAGGAGCCTATCTTTAGCATCTGAATTTGGGAAAGTGATCAGTGATTCAGGCCACCTACAATCCAGCGCTGCCAGACCAGGCTGGCTGTGCTGTCAGTGCAGAAGAGCAGTCTTGATACCTAAATTAGCTACTGGGAGCAGATTATTCTGAATAAAGCCCTGAATTTAGGAATGGAAGGAAGTTCTCGTATAATTTAACAAAAAAAGGTTGTTGAAACAGCTGGAGACCCAAAAGGATGGAAGTGTGCACATTGCTTGGCTCTGATTTCCTAATTTAATAGCTGTGGGAGGAACATGAAAATCTGGTTAACTTCAAGGTAAAATTTAGGGGAAAAAACATAAGGAGAGATTAGGAAGTAATGGTGCTTTCCCCAGTGCCCATGCATGTTTTTGGGCAAGGATTGAGTCATGCACAATGGGAAAATCCTGTGTTCAGTAAGAAACCTGTAAAACAGAAGTGAAATGAACTGCAGAAAAAGGCCTTGTATTGCAAATAGGATTTTGTTTAGCTGATAATGGTGAAGCCAATGAACATATTTAGCAGAACTCACTTATTCACTGTTGCTCTTTATCTTTTTCATATGGTTGCTTGTTGTCAAGGTGGTTTTGCATTGCTTTGGTTTTTTTAGTTGTATGTTGGTTTTAACTCATTGTCATGCTGTAAAATTTTAGCACTAATAATAATTACAGACACGTTTTAATTGTCCCATGTGAGTCATTATGCTCACTCATCCTTGTTTGGGTTTTTTCCCCGTTCGTTAGTTGGTGTGTGTTGTGCTTAGAGTTGTATTCAATAACGTCTAATGAATTTCATGGGTGAATAAAAATCTTCTGCAAGTAGGAGACAAAGAATAGAGAAAATGGGGATGCTTGAGCTCAGAAGCGTAGGAAAAGCTAAGAAAACCAGAATAAAACATGCATTACACAATTCTCTTGCATATCTCTGACAAAGATGATTTTAGCCTCTCAATTAAAAAAAAAAAAAAAAAGAAAGAAAAAAGAATTGGAAGTTTGTGGGTGGTTTTCTGATGGGTTTTAGCTGACTAATACTCTGAGCCTTAAAGAATATGAGCAAAGTACTGTTGTTATCTCTGTTGCAGTTTAACTGTGTAGCACTCACTCACTCCCCACTCCCCGGGGGGATGGGGAGGAGAGCAGGGAAAGGTAAGATCGATGGGTTGAGAGAAAAGCAGTTTAACAACTGAAATAAATTAAAATATGATAATAAAAATAGCAATCCCACCAACAAAACCAGGAATGATTAGGACAATGAAAATGAGAGAGGAATAAGACGCAGAAAAGACAAGTGATGCACAATACAGAGTCCCAAATCCAGGGGGAAACCTCATCAGAGATTTTTTTGTAGCAGGACCCCTGAGGTGAAGCAGATGAATGCTGTCAGTCTCTTGAAACCTCATTGGCTCAGATGGGCACAAAAAGATCTGCCTGCTTTGAGTGGTTCAACATAACAAGACTTCTGATTTCTCCCTCTGTAAATGGAAGGAGTAAGGTGGGACAGAGAGCTCTGGACATGTTCAGCTGTAGGTGAGGAATTTGTGACAACAAATCTGGGATGTGCCTGGGGACAGATGGTGCCCATACAAGCCTTGACCATCACGCAGAAATTGGCCTGAACTTCTTCCCCAAAGAGGAAATTAATGAATGGCATTCACAGTGCTGCTGCTCTCACTTGCCAGGCAGAGGCCAACCTTGTCAAATAGTGAAACAAAAGGAAGATCAAACAGCTCTCTCTCATTTAGGGTTGTTATCAGCATGGAGGCTGCTGTCAAGAAACCCAAAGGACTTTTGGTATTTTTTTTACATGGAAGGTTTGAGGAGGTTTTGGTGAAAGGTTGTGGTAAATAAAAGACATTTTATGATGGAGTCAGAGCTCAAAAGACTCACTGGAGTTCTGTCTATCTTCTTTCCCATAGCAATTGGACCAGCAGCTCTGCCTGGGAGTGTAGGAGTGTATAATGGACAATTAATCTCTTCCAAGCAAGCTAAAATTCTTTTTTCTCAACCCAGTTGGGGTAATGGCTGGTATTTCAGGCATCATTCATGCACTGTGTGGGTGCACATTGTCTTAATCATTAAGTGTGGAAATGACCAGTTAAATACATGAAGCATGAAGTGTTCCAGCTTCTGTCCTAACAACTTCCCAACATGGGCAGCTAGATCTGTCCCACTGGACTCACTGCCTGACAGTGCTGCTATTTGTGATGCACAGGAACATCTTTCACTTGACATTTTTATTTGCTAACTTTGATCTCAGCTTTAGCATTTTGGAGAGTCTGACACTGTAACTTTTTTCCTCGACTCAGTCATTACATGAGGAGAAATACCACCAGGAGGTCATAACGTGCTGTTCCATCTGGATTTGCAGATCAGGTCATGGAAATAAATGCTACATGGGAGCCAGAACATAGGAATTACAATAGCAGGTCAGAGCAGTTGTCTGCCCTGTCTGGGATCCTGTCTGGCAGAGTTGGCACCATAGGTCTCAGAAAAAGAAGTGTTCTGGAGAGTAGGACTGTACAAGTGTTGGGAAGATGAATGGTAGTTCTGTGCCCTCATACATCTGTGTTCAGGACATCCTGAAAAGGACAGGAACTACCACAGGCACTGGCCCCTGGAACCATTTTGTGAGAGCAAAACGAAAACTAAATGTGTGATCATTCCTGTCTGGAAAAAAGAAAAAGTGTGCTTGCATTTCTGAATTTCTTTTCTCCTTCAGTCTCCCCAAATGTCTTTTGAATTTGCTTACCAATTTTTTATGCAATTTGATAGAGAGGTAGAGAGTTCAGTGACAATGACATTCCTGCAAATTTGTGAAATCTGGAGGAGGGGAGACAGATTTGAGAGAATGAGGGAAAGGCACTAAGGAGCAGGTTGCAGTTTGGGCAAAAACCTTTGCAGGCACCACACAGCCCCTGTCATAGGAGGTGAGAATGTCCCTTGGATGGGGCTGCTGGAAGTCCTGTAGTCCAAAGTGTGTCAGGTCAGCTTTGCCTGTAATGAGTTTCAAATACCTCTAAGGCTGGAGATTTGATCAGGGAGCAGAGATTTGGTCCCTTGATGACCATTTCCAGCACTTCACTACTCTGCAAATGAAGAATCATTTCCTGATATCCAGTCTGAACCTCCAAACTGTGATCTTCTGCTCATGGCTCAGAAGCACTTGTCTCCATCATCTTTATAATCCTGTTGGAATAGTGGTAGGCTGAGATTATAATCCCCTTTAGCCTTCTCTTCACAAAAGAAGCTGATGTTGAATCAATCAACCATAAGAAAAAGAAGCTGTAGGTTATCAGTACCCTTGGAATTACTTTTTCTTTTATAAATGTGAAAGACAGAAGGATGAGAATATTTCTTCACTTACTGCAAAAATGCATAAATACAGCACTGCAATGCATTGATCTCTACTTTTACCTGTAGTCCTAGAAGAGCAACAACCAGTGCTACAAGAACAACTACAAATGCTTTCTTTCTGGACTAGTGATGTCAGCATTATAGAACAGAAATCAGTCATCTGTCTGCCAACGTTGTCTATTCCATGGGAAGTTCAAATACTGTTCTCTCTAGTGCAGTTTCTAATCAGCACCTCATTTGTAGAGTTTATGTAATGCCTCATTGATCTGCCATAGTGGCCCCTTAATGTTTGCAAGTTTGAGTTTCGGTAGATGGGTTTTAAATAATTGCAACATTGCAAACTTAATTGTTTCTCTGTTTCCCACATCACTTTTAAAAAATCATTAAAGTATTTCCATTTTATTTTTTACACAGAGATTTGTGACAGCTGTTGGTTGCACAGGAAAATAAAGGCACCAAGAAAAATGGATAATGTCAAAGCAATGTAGAAATTTGCAGTATTTCTGATTAAATGCCAATTTTCACTGTCTGGGCCAGAGATGGGATAGGATTTAGCAATGCTATTCCACTACAAGCTAAGAAGGTTCCACTTGATGGCTTTTCTATTGTTTATCCTTAAAGTTGTACTCTTCCCTCTATTTCCAAATAAAAAAGGATGCTTTCAGCAGTGAATTCAGGAGGTGAGTGCAGCTGGAAGAGGCAGCCAACAGATGAACAGTTTCTGTGCTTTCCTTTGAGGTCTCCTGGGAACCTCCAGGGCTGTCAGAGGTCTCCTGGGAGCTCTTCAAGGATTTTTGTGGTGCTGGCTTTGGTTGGAAAGGATAACTTTCAGCAGGCTCTAACAGCTTCTTCCAGCCATTCCTGATCGGTGTGTGCTTTGAGTTTCTTCTTTTCCAGCTGACTCCTGACTGGGGGAAATCAAGCACCCTTTCAGCAGGTGCTATGGAGAAGCCCATTTAGCTGTGGGCCTTTAAGCAGAGCTCCCAGATGCAGCAGCTGGTTCAGAAGTGGTCCAGAGACACAGTGACTGGTTCTTCTCAAAGGTCCTGAAGATACAAAAAACTTGAGCTCCCAACAGTACTGAGGGACGTGCTGGGAGTCTGTGCTAATCAAAGTGGGAAATGAAGATTTCTGTGATGACAAACTCAGAAACTTGTGACTTCTGGCCTCTGGAGGAAGGCTCCTGCTCCACCTGCAGCTCTGCATCTCCAGAGCCGCTTGTGGGAGTGGATGAGGGGCTGGGAGCTCTGTCCAGTGAAGCATCTGAGCCAGAGCAGGGTGGCTGATAGCAGCAGGTGACTCCCTCCCATGGGGACTTTAGCCCCCATCTCTCAGCCTGACCACTCCTGGGATGTTTTCTGCTGCCCAGGGGCTCAGTCTTAGGGTGTTATAGACTGCTGAGGCCTGTCCAGCCACTGGGCAATTGTCCACTTCCAAGTGGGCACCAGTGATCCAGTCAAGGAAACCAGGAGCATAGCAGGTATTTCCAGATGGTTTCACAGGTTGTGATTGAGCATATGCAGCCCAGGTTTTTGTTTTCTGTTTTCTCCTTAAGTGGGGAGGACCAGAGAAGGAGTGGACAGATTCTGTAGGTCAGCACTGTTGTCAGCAATGAGGATCTAGCTTCCATGACAATGGGATCTTTGGGAATCAAAGGTGGCTACAGAGAGACAGGATCTACCTGGCCAAGTGGGGCAAAAAATAGGAACAGGAATGCCAGGGGAGAGTAGCAAGGATCCACAGCAGGTTTTGCACTTTGCATGAGAGTGGAGGGAGAATTGATGGAGCTCTGCCTTGAGATGGATGATGGATGGGAGCTGCTGGGTCACTCTCAGAGAGCAGAGCAATGCAGCTGGTGCAGTGGTGAACATTTACCACAGACTGACAGTGAAGGAAGAAGATGAGGCCTTCTTTGGACAGCAGGAAGAAGCCACCCCAGAAAAGGGGATTTTATTCATGTGTTTAAATATCTGATGGGAGGATGTAGAGACAGAGCCAGGTTTTCAGTGGTATCCAGTGAAAGAACAAGAGGTGATGGGCACACATTGAAATTCAGGAAATGCCATTTAAACATAAGAAACCTGTTTTTTTAAATGAGAGTGTCTGAAAGCTGACACTGGCTGTCCAGCGAGGTTGTGGATTTACCATCCTTGCAGATATTCAGACCTGGGAGACTGCTGTGGCTGACCCTGCTTTGAGCACAGGTTGGACTGGATGATGCTCAGAGGTCCTTACCAGCCTCAGTGACTCCACAGCTCTATGAAAAAACACATTCCTTCTTGTCCTTTACATTGGTGAAGCAGCACACAGGCATGAGGAACAAGGTGCTTGATTTCTGGGGATGTGCTTGAGGTTTCCATGAAGAGACAACAAGTGGGAAAGGTTTGCAGCACAACTTTCCCAGGGCATGTTTCCTTGGAGCAAAATGTAAATTTTCATGAGTGAAATAATTTACCTTGAATAACTTAATTATTGGCAATAAAAGAAACCACAAGACCAATCTGCAAATTACAGGGATGAAAAACTAAGTGCAGGTGTAGACTTCACTGAAGCTTTGTTGAAACTCTGTAGGTATTCCAAGTGTATGTTTAAGAATGTCAAATGAATAAATAACAGCTACTGGAGCTATGTACTCTTTTTAACTGCAATTACTGGTACACTGCAATCTGCTTTCTGAAAGTATTGGAAATCTTCCAGAGACAGAATAGGCCACAGCATTTTGGTGCAGTTGGTAGGGATTAAGTAATGTGATGCCCTTGCAGGTGGAGGAAGGAAAGCAAGAAGAGAATGGGCAGGCAGATGCTGGATGGTAAATATCTGGATTTCAGCTCAAACTGGACAAAAGAAAAGACTTCACAGGCTCATAGTCAGACAATAGCTGGTTTTATTCATAAACCAATATTATGAAAAGATCTTTAACATTTATTCTGAAAAGAGCAGCAATGAGTAACAAATTCATGCAGTTCAGTAGCAAATTGTGTTCGATGTAGGTCATTTTCTAAGTACTCAATTTCAGTCATTCATACATTGTATTCAATTAAACATATTTTAGGATAGGTAGGTTTAACACTTGTGGGACTGTTTTAAGGACCATTCAAGTAACATAGAAAAATAAGCTGTTTGGTTAAATCAGAAATGGTAGTAAAGGGAAAGTCAGTGTAAGGGAAAGTAGCAAAGGGAAAGTCATGGTAAACTTGTTTAACTGAAGAAAAGCATTTTTTGGACTGAAGGCAGCTGTGGAAGTTTGAAAATTCATCCAAGTTACCAGCAGTCAGTCAGAGCATGTTGGATGGTAGATGAGATGGCCAGAGACCTGACCAGAGCAGCTGTAATAAACAGAAATGTTGGCCAAGTGTTGCAGAGCTGCCTTGCAGACAAACGGGATCAGTTCTTTCCTGCTGCCCAGGATGTGCCTCTGGGGTGCAGGATCACCAGTGATGGAGTGTAAGAGTTTGTGTGCTGGGTTTTGGCAGGTGCCATTTATGCTCTGCCAGTTTGCAGCAAAGCCACTCACCCAGTGAAGGTCTGGTCTATTCCCTCTTCCTGCACAGGGTGCAAATGCCTCAAGGGTGAATGGTGGCTCATCCCCACAGTCTCTCTCCTGCCTCTGGTATCTCCAGTTGCAACATCTGGCCAATGTTGATGTGATGACCAGCAAGGTTTCCTTCTTACCTTGCTTATTTTTCATTGTCCCATTACTCTGTTGTGGACAGAGACTGACCACTTTCTCTTTCCCTCTGGAACCTCTTTGGCCTTCAACTGGAAGATCATTTCAGGGTCTCCACTCTTGCACCCTCTCTGTTACTTCTCTTCACCTTGACATCAAAATTTCACTTACTTCTCTTTTCTTCTTGTCAGCTTCATTTCATGAAGGCTGCTTTGTGCAGGGCTGTACTTCCTTGTCTCCACTTTGATGATTCCTAGAAAATCCATTATTATTTATCATTGTGTTGCTTTGAAAGTTAGCTGTAAAGTAGATACACTACAGTATTTACAGAGACATAGCAAATAATATCCTAAATCTATGCCAGACAGCTCTACCACAGCTCACTCTTTCCTGTTGGAGGGGAGGAAAGAATTGTCTATGTAGCTAATGCCAGTGTGGGAAAAAGAAAGTGACTTCAAAGGAGTGATGAGTCTGTTGGTTGCTGTGCTGAAAGGGAATAAACTACAAATGAAATAAAAACAAACCTCAAAAGGTGACATTCTTCTGCAGAAAATGGAATAAAATTATTTTTACCTAGCTTCAAGTTCTTTACTTTTTTGAAGTTTGGAACAATTATTTCTTATGTGTGTTGAAAACAAATTTGTTGTTAGAGGCAGTATCAGAGGGGACAAAGCTGAGGAGTTTGGGGGTCCTCTTCCCACACATGGATTTAGTGGTGGTGTAACTGTTAGCAAATTGTTTGCCCCCTCTGTACCTGTTTCTCATGATCAAGTAGGGCTAATGATCTTTCCTTCATAAAGCTTTTTCAGTCTGTTTGGAGATCCAAGCTATGAAATGTACATATCCTGCTGCTATTGCATAGAAAAATATTTTGAAGGCTTCTTTTAAAATTTAGGAGAGGACACATCTATGTATATCCAAAGTCAGCCTGAAGCATTGCAGCTGGAATATTAAGACCTAAGAATCCAAATAAACAGGAGTTGGTGCCCAATCCACATTTTTATGCTTTATGTGGCTGGTTGTTCATATGTAGAAAAGGATATTTCTTCTATTACCCACCATCCTCTTTTGACGGTGTAGATCTTTTTAAATTGCCAAGAATAGAAATGAGTACATAAATGGATGTATTTCTAAACCACCTTCCTCTCCTTACAGAATGTAAAATGAGGTTATTTCTTCTATGCTATAAAACATGTGTAGTTGCAGTGGCTTTGAGAGGCTTCAGCACCATAAGCTTTACAGTTAGTTTAAGGGATGTGGTTCCGTTACTAGGACACCACAGGATCTACCAAAAAAGAATGAAAAATAGTCCTTTTCTTCCTTTATTTCTCCAAGGCATTGTATTTTTATTACAGTACAGAGTGATGTGATCTGATTACTTCAAAGGCAATCTAACTTTGAACTCCTTGTATCTGTAACCATTTGGTCATCCCACGTTGGTCTCTCTGAAGGTCTTGGGTAATGATGTTTCCATCAGAACTTTTATTCATGGGTTAAGTATTTTAGGGAGTTCATTTGGCTCTGCTGCAGAGACAGCACTGATAATCGGTTTTCCCTTTCTGCCTTGCTGTTTGCCTTCTGAGATAGCTGTATTTTGAGTGAAACTCTGTGGCTAAACAAAGAGCTTGGTCACTGTAAATATATGCAGGAAGAATGAGTTCTGCAAACAAAGCAGACTTTGCATTGCGACCTCTTTTTCTCAGCTGATCCATGGGGAGAGATATAGATGAATAAAAGTAATAGACTTCTCAGTACATTGACTTTCTGGAGGGGCTGTAGGTCAGCCTGACTAAACCTGTGATCTCTTGGAAAATATGGCTAAGGAATAATATTTCAGATGTGTTTGCTGCAAGGGTTGGCATGACTCTCAGCACTGAAATCAGTACCGGAGATACTGATTAAGCTCTCTGTTGGTATTCAGTGCAGATTTGCTAAGAGTTGTCTTCTGAGAAATGGTTGAAGATCTCAGTCCTTTTTGTCCACCTGATGTCTGCACCTACTTTATTTGCTGTTTAAGCAGAGAGAAGAAGACTTCATTGTACACAAACACCCCCTTTTGAGAGCTGAGCTTCACATCCAAATTCACGTCATGCTTCTAGGGCTAATAGCGGTCACATTCCTCCCTGTGATGTTAGGGGGGTTCAAAGCCAAAACTCATTTACAGTTTGAAAACCTACAAATCCTTCTGCCTTGGAATATGTTTTCATCTTTACATTTCATCTGTCAAAACACAGAAGTCTTTTACACTGTTGTCCAATGTGTGAGCTGTGGATTCAGGACAGAGGATTGTAATCCCATATCGGGTTGTTTCTTTGCCAGGATATGCAGTAATATTTCTTTTTTTTTTTTTTTTTTAATCCTCAATGTCTATATATTTATTATATAAGCAGTTAAATAAATATGAAGTTTAAAAAGGAGACTATTTTAGATGGTATCTGTAAAGAAGTGAGGCTTGATAGTGTTCTCTCTTCAAAAGTTAAACTAAAAGTTTAAATTCTTAACTGAAACCATGTGATAGACCATTATTATTAGTCAAATAATTTCTGAAAAGGAACAGAGGGTAGGAGATAGGTAATCTGGTCATGCTAAAGAATTGTTTTCAGTTGTGCCATAAATCTGTCTGAAAGCAAAGGAGTTGTAAAGTTGCCTCTAAGTTGATTCACAGCTGTTAGAGATTGGGCTGGACACGGAGCTTGGGAGGGAAACCTGGTACTGGAAATGGGACTGCTCAGTGAAGGGAACGTGGAGGGCATCTGGATAAAAATTCCTGATTACAAATACAGAGGACAGTATTTTACAGAGAATATTATTTGTAAGAATTTGGGTTGAGGAGGAAAAGCATCGTGCTTTACATGAAAGCAGGTGTACCTCCCCAGCTAAATTTCAGGCCCTGCCTAAAATGCCTGAAACTGATAGAGCTACTGAGGAAAAAAAAAGTCTGTGCAAATTCTAAGCTCAGATTAGAAACTTTTGAGTCATACTAGGAACCATACTAAAAAAAATACCCTGCTGTTATTGTGCCAAAATGAATTCATCTCAATGGTGAAAGACAGAACTGGCATCTTTGGTCAATATTTAACAAAGATTATTGAAAAGAAAAATCTCTCTGCTGTCACTCAGACCACTTGTATTATCAGAAGAAATTTGTGGTAGCATTCAAAAAGCAAAAATTAACCAAAACACAACTCTCCTTCTGTAGAAATGCAATTTAACATTTAATAAAAAAAGTAACTTCACTTGAGGTGGTGAATCTGCAGCCTATCAAGCCTGCCATATAATTTTAAATTTTATAACTCTCATGATTAGAAATCTGTAAGATAATCAAAATATAGGGGAAAATACAGCTGCTACAGTAAATGAATGCTCTGAGAGTACTGAGATTGTGTCATGCTGTAACCACATAACAATCCTGACTTTTAAAACACTCTTGTCACACAGTGTTTTGCTTATACATTGCTTGAAGATAGTGAGGGTTTGGGTATGATTTCACAGTTGATCTTAAGAGTGAGTTGTTAAATTTACATTTTTCATTTGATACACGGCTCTGATAATGAACCTGCGCTGAAGAGAAAGTGTCAAAAAAGTTTAATTTCTTTTGTGCTCAAACCCTCCTTATAAATCTGCGTGGGTAATAAAATTATAATCACATATTCATGCCTCTTTGCAAAATAAGTGTAATGATACTTTCTATTCCCTCGGTGCCAGCTCTCTCAGGTTCTTCAGGCACTTTATAAACATTAATTAAGACTCGCACCTCTGCATTGCATGAGCGCTGCACTGATCACCTGCATTGTTTTGGAAAGTGTCTGCCATATTTTGATTACTCCAGAGCCACCTGTTAATATTCTACTCACCAGTAAACTGAGGCAGGGCAGTTAAGTTCACGTGATAAAATTCCTGCAGATCAGTAATTAAGGCTGGGGCTGCACTTAAGAGCGTCTTGCTTTCCAGTTCTCCTTTGTAACGACCAGATTAAGACCTGTGGGGACTTCAAAGTATTTTCAATAATTCAGATTGGTTTCTGTGTTGGAAGAGATTTAATTCATGCCAATAATGGGTGTAGGATTGTCAATGCATTGTCACCTGGTATCTCTTGAGGGCAAGCATGTGACAGTAGGACAGCCATGAACTGAACTGTGGCACCATAAAAGCTCTTTTCTTATGATAAGCTGTGATAGGCACCTGTCTGCAAGCATAACCTGTTTTATTATGGTGAATCCGTGGCTCATTTATGACTAAATGGACTCTTTTTCTGTTGGTCCTTAGCTTGCAATGTGCTACTTTTTTCCTCATTTTCCAGTCAAAAAACCCAGTACCTTCTCATGGAATCATCTCTTCTCTGCTCTCCTGCCCAAGGCTGTTTTATTAATTCCTGTCTGACTTCCATTTCCTGTCATTTTATGCTGCTTTTCCAGCTGAAAGAAGACAGTGGTCATATCATGTCATAATTATTTTCTTTAGTAATTGCCACGAAGATGCTGAGTGTTTCCTAATTAGATCAGGCAGTGTTCATGGTGAAACCTCAGAGATGCTGTCTGAGGACATGAGTTTCCTTCAGATCTTGGTAATTGAGTTGTACAGCCCATGCTTGTGCAAGTCGAGTTTCTCCCTGCAACTCCTGGGGCACATCAGAGGATATTTTAAGAGAAAGAGCAAAAAAGCTTAGTATGAGAAGTAAAGGGATTTATTTTTCTTCCCTGTTCTTTACCTATGCCACAGTGTGGAAATCTCCTCTGTACCTTTGTAACTTTTTACCTCATCACAGGCTCATTTTGCAAGTAGAAGACTGGAGCTTGTTATACTGCTGTATAGGTGAGGATCAGCTAAAAAAATTGAAGACAGATTGGTTTTAGGGGCAGATGGATAAAACTTATCCAGGGATTGAAAAACAGTTTGCAAATGTACCATTATTTTGATGTGAAATAACTCTACAGAATGTTCCAAATAGTGCCTTATTTTGCTGCTGGAAAGCTGTAAAATTGTAGATCATTGCACTGTAGATGAGATGTTAATACAGGGGAATTTGTGAGCAATATAGAATGGCTGGATACATTCAATGTGCTGCTTGCTTTCATTTTTATTAGTCAAAATGAGCAGGGTAGTCAGCATTTGAGAGCCCTAACAGCTAGGATGTTCCACCCTCAGGATTAGTGTTCATGGCAAATGTTGGAAGCAATGGGAGAAATGGGAAAATTGCCCTTCATCTAACACCATGGTAGGGGGGAATATTGCCTTAGCCCTGCTATTTGTGTTAGGAGCACCCCCCTTCCAACTTTTTGTCTAATGGATAGGGATGGGATATTTATCTGGAGGCAGGAATTGGGGTGCTTGTCCAGGGATAAACCCCCAGGCACCTGGGGGCTGTGATCTGATCCTCCTTTTGGCCATGATGTGCATTTCCTGTGCCAGTGCAGCACAGTGGCTGCTGGGGCAGGATTAAATAATTCTCTGCACTGTGCAAGCATCATTACAAAACTGATTAGGAGGGAGGAAAAGTTTGCTTTATCCAGCTTGAAGTTGAGGTAAACTAAAGGGTTTCTTCCACCCCTCAACTCTGTTGCTCCCTTGAAAATTGTAATTTTAATTGTAGATTCTTGGTTGTTCTTGGGGCTTTCCTGTTCAGGGCCAGGAGCTAAACTCTGTAATCCTTGGGGGTCTCTTCCAAGTCAGGATATTCTGTGATTTTCTAAAAACAGTTGCAGCTTCTTGGCTTCACATCTTCCATGTAAAACCTGCACCAACAGAGTCCAGGCCTTTTTTGGGGAAAAAGGACACATTTTTGCAGCACAATGTTTCCCTGAGCTGCCCTCATTATGTCATGATCAGACCCTGTGCAACTTTGCTTATGACTTTTATT
This sequence comes from Ploceus nigricollis, assembly GCA_013399945.1. NCBI lineage: Eukaryota > Metazoa > Chordata > Aves > Passeriformes > Ploceidae > Ploceus > Ploceus nigricollis. The sequence goes on from VXBC01007695.1 coordinate 422,491, forward strand.
GAGCTTTCACCTTTACATGGCTAAAAATTAATTTGATCCTTAAAATAGTGTAAAAAATTGAAAATATCAGTTAAAAAGGATTGTGAAGTGTGTGGTCTTTTTGTGTTGGCAGGTAAAATGCTGGAGAAAAGGAAGCCATGAGTTAGTCAAGCAAAGGAAATAGTTTTATGTTAATAGCTGTGCTTAATAATAATAATTGTTATTATAGCAGATGATACTTTTCTGCTACGATGATAAAAAAACCCAAACAAAGTCTGGTGTTCTAAGTCTGGAGTGATACTTAGGTACCTTTTTCATACCAGTTATTAAACCCTTTATTTGATGAGCTACTTAGTGTAAGTGCCTCGATGTAGCATCTAAAAATTACTTGAATCCTGAGGCACAGACAGAACACAGTTATTTTGCTATGGAGGAGGATAAAAAGGGAACCATCCCCTGGAAAACAGGCAAAAAGTCAGGAGAGAGGCATGAGCCATCTGCTTCTCCCTTACCAGTCCTTGTGGTCTAACAGTTAATGACACAAAATGCTGCAGAAGGACACCAAGGCCAAGCAGCCTTTCCTTTATCCAACAGGTGATGGAAAATGTTGCTGTAATTTCCAGGGCTCAGTGGATTTATTCTGCTCACCAAAGTCTCAGCCTGTGTGCAGGATAGGAGTGGAGGGAAGCTGGTGCACGCTGCTCAAGGAAGAGGCAAACAGCAGCAGCACAGCTCTGCCTTGGTCTGCTGGCAGTGGCTCAGGCACCTTTCTCTCTTAAGGAAGATCAGGAAGAAATTCAAGGAAAATGCTCCTTCTCACAGACAGAAGTCACTGTGATATATAGGATGGAAGAGCTGAGGTGTATTAGCAGGGCTTTTTTTTTTTTTCATAGTATTAACATAAATAATAAACCCTTGAACTGATTCAACCTGGCTTTCCAGCTGAAGTGAAAATAAATATTTGCGAGATTCTAAAATATATTGTCATAAATAGGGAGTTGTGGCTGGTTTCTTCCCAGTGCTTTGTGGTCGCTGCCTTTCTCATCTGGTTTTGCCAGTTATTCTCCCTAAAGTCTAAGTCTGTATGGCCACACACATATTTGAGGCTTTAAATTCTCACTTTGATATGAAATAGCAATCACTTAACTCATAATAATAACCAAAAAAGTAGTATGTTTTCCTGCAGCTTCTTAAACACAGCCCATGACTCAGGAGGCTATTTGCAAAATCTGAATCAAGAGAGTTGCAATTGATATCCAAATTATGCCTTTCAGACCTGGTTTAAGAGTTCGTTGCAAAACTAATTGGCCCTGGATTAAAATTCTGAAAATCTTAATTGATCCCTTTGACCTTCCAAAGATCGGTGAGAATCCAAATAATGTTTGGGGCATATGGTTCCAGCTACAGTCTGCCAGACATATCTTGAGAAGAAAGAAATTTTTGAAAAAGATATTCTGGACTCTGCAGGCTTTTATCATCATGAATAAAAGCTTTTTTTTTATTTATTCATGATCTATCAGATCTCTTTCCCTGCAGTTTTCAAGTAGAAGGTGTCATAATTGTTGCTGTATACACTACTTTTTCCATACAAACCAGAGTATTGTTATTGAAGTGCTTGCTGTTCATAGTGCCTGAAAACCAAAATAGCAAAGCAATGACCTCTTAAATGAGATGCCAAAGAAGCACAAAGCAAAACACAGAATCACAGAATGGTTTGAGTTGGAAGGGACCTCAAAGATCACCTTGTTCTAATCCCCTGACATGGACAGGGACACCTTCCACAAGACCAGGTTGCTCAGAGCTCCCTCCCTGACCTTGAACACTTCCCAAGATGGGGCATTTTTATATGGACAGCCTGTGCCAGGGCCCCACCACCCTCACAGTAAAGAATTTCTTCCAATATCTAATCTAGACCTACTCTCCTTCAGTTTGAAGCCATCCCCCCTTGTCCTGTATCTCCGTGCCCTTGGAAAAAGTCTCCATTTTTCTTTTAAGGTCCTTTCAGGTACTGAAAGGCCACGATTAGGTCACCCCAAAGCCTTCTCTTTTCCAGGCTGAACAATCCCAATTCTCTCAGCCTTTTCTCATAGCAGAGGTGCTCCATCCCTCCCTCACCTTGGTGGCTCATTCCAGCAGGTCAAGGTCCTTCCTGTGCTGGGAACCCCTGAGCTCAAGGTGGGGTCTCACGAGAGCGAAGGGCAGAGCCACCTCGATGGGGAAAACAGGGACACCTGAGCACAGCCTGGCTTCCTCGTGCCTGGCTAGCAGAATGAAAATATCCTTTCTGAAACCATTACACGTGGCAGCAAATGTCCCTCATACCACAGGCCTGAAGAGGCTGCTAATGAAATAAACGAAGGTAATTTAGCAAAGAGATGAGACACTTTGGTTTTCCCTCGATGGTTAGCAATGGCTGGTTTTTCCTGCTTTGTTTAAGTTGCTAAGGAACCTTATTTGCTCCTGAATCTATTTTTAATTGACCCCAAAATGAAGAGTTTTGTTACATGAAAATGCTTTCTTGAGTCTAGATATCTGAATCAATGTCATTCAAAGGAACAGAGTTCATTCTGGACTGAGCTGTCTGATGTTTTCAAAGCAATTTTTCAGTCCTTCAGAAAAATGTTTAAAAGTAAAGGCAGTCTGTAACACACTGAAGCCTGCTAGATATTTTGGAAATTGACTGGGATTTATTAGTTTAAAAAGTTTAGGAACAACTTTACTGTTCTTCCCTGAGGCTCCTATGTTGAAAAAAGTGAAATTCGTTGTATCTTGAACTAATCCAGCTAAAACCACAAAGAAAACTAAACAAAAAAAACCACACCAAACTGAAGTGAGACTGCTGGTGATCACAGTCATGGTACATGGTCTGACTTTGGGAATACGTATTTAAGTTTATTATTCCCTTTAAAACAACTTTCACAAGAATTACAGGTTTGAGATTTTGATGCATTGCTGTTTCATTAAGACCATCTGTCTTCTGATGTCATGAAATGGTATTTCTTGTAGCACAGTTTCTATCAGAGTTGTGGAATTATTAAAAATCAAATTTAATCCTTTTTTTAATTTTTTTTTTTGCCAGGCAGAGCTGCTTGGCATCAACACTGTTGGTAAACAAACACAATCAAATATTCTTCCAGTACTGCATTCCCATGTGTGTTTATTGAAACTGCAGCTGAAATGAGATTGGATGCAGCAGTTGTACCTGACTGCAGACAGGCACAGAAATATTTCCCACGCAGCTTGGAGAAAGCACAGGCTTGACAGGCAACTTAAGTCCTGTCCAAGGTCTTCCCACTGGAGATAAGTTTGCTGAAAGACAAAGTGCATCATTTCTTAAAAAGAAATTAAGTGGGTTTCTGAGAAATAAATTAACACACCTTCGGGTGCTGCTGTAAAACATTTTTAGATATTGTATAAAGGCCAGGAAATTCTAAATTAAAGAAGATATGCAAGATTCTTCTTGACCTTTTGTCTTAGATCACATTTAATATTGGATTCATTTAAGGTATCCTGTAATCAGGGATGCATTCAGTAATCTAATAGTCCTCCTCCATTTTTAACTGCTCTAATTGTATTTATCTTAAAATTATCTGGCATTCATTGGCTTTTCTGACAATTTTAATTTATTCTAGTGTATTTTTCTAATGTCTTCCTTTGCCAGGGGGTAGAGGAGGATAGAAATATTAGGATACCAACACCATGTGAGAGTGGAATTACTTTGAGGCCAGAATATGAGCTATAACTAAGAGTAATGGGGTAAAATTAGAATGGGGACATTTAGAGTGAGACTGAAGGAGCCTTGACAGTAAGATCTATTGAACTGTGGAGGTACTTCCTGCAGGATATGGTGGAAGTCTCATAATTTTTAAGTGGAACTAGACTGGATAATTCAGAAGAATTACTGTACATGGAGCAATCATAGTCTTCTTACAGTTGGAGATGACCTGTCTTTTCAATCTCACATTTGGCTATTTCTCCTCCTTTGCTTTATCGAGCTCATTCAGTGGGACTGGAAAGAATTTACAGAGAAGAGAGTTTGCTGTGTTTGTGTAGAGGATTACCTGAGAAAGCTGCACTGCAAAAGACATCTGTAGCTTTTTCCAGTATATTCGAGAAGCACCAGAGCTCTGACTTTTCTCCATTTCTACCTGCTGGGAGGAGCAGTGCTATGCCTGTTCTCTGCCTTGCTCCCTAAAGGACTAATAAGACCTGTTATTTCCATTGTTAACAAAATTTTCTGAGACAAAATATGCAGAATGCAGAAGAAGAGATTTCTTTGCATGGCTGTGTTGACAGCAGTTATATGATAAAATTGAATTTTGATTCTTCATTTGAGGTGTGTGCCTTTCTCAAGAGCTGGGTTTCATAACAGGTATTTTAGAAGAAGCTGGAGAGCATTTGAGACCAGTTGGTGGCAGGGTAGAGTGTGAGGAAAACCAAGGCCATGGTCATGGATGGAGATGGGGGCACAGCATTACAGACCAAAACAATTCTGTGATTCTAAGTAGCAACTGTGACTTTTTTTCTTTTTTTTTTGCAGTGAAACATAGGCAATCAGGGCTAGGATCTAAAGACAGTGTCATATGACCAGGATGATGGGCCAGGACATTAAAGCCAAGCTGTTTTGCCACTTTTGAGTCTTTTTCTTTGAGCCCATCAACAGCCTTGTGTTGTGATCACTACTTTTTGGTGTGTTAGAGATGTGATACCAGCTTTCAGCAGGGATTCATTCATTCCTGAGGCATCTTTTGGGTGCTCCAATTTAACAGACCCATGACAGCAATGGAGTGAAGACAAAGGAGGGAAATATAAGAGAAAACAACCGGACAATTAAACAAATTTTTAGTCTTTGGAGAAGAAAGGAATTTTTATCTCCCCCTAACCTGAGTGATCTTTCTGAATCTAGTAATCTGATCTAACTCTTTCAGAAGTATTAGGACACACTTCATATAATCAGTGTTACCTTCATTGCTCCAGGTCTCTTTCTGCAAGTCAGCAGAGAAGCTGGAAAAACTGCAATTTTAATACTGGCTCTGCTTATTAGTGGAACAACCTGCTTTAGTGGAACAAGAAAAACTTTGGCTGTTTTATTAATTAAAATGTATTTTTTTACAATTTTTTCTCTCCTGGAAATCTCAACAGAAAGGCCATTCCTGTGACTGCAAAGGACAAATTTCTCAGCTCCCAGAGCCAAAGATGGCAGGTGGTTTTCCAGGGCTCTCAGTACAGCCTGTGTCATATTTTTGTTCTACTCAGGACTTGGTGAGTGGGCAGTCAGGGAAATGGTGTTTGCTGGCTTTGATGGCATTTCATGCCATGGCCAAGCAGTAAAGAGCCACGCTTGCAAATGATCCAAGAGAACATTACAGTCCAAAGTTCCAGACAATGCATATTCTCATTACAGGATTCAAGTATTTGGGACCATTTTGATAAGTCTAGGCAAGGTAGATTGCTGCTCAGTATTATTAACAGGCAAATCACATCACAGAACAAAGATTTGTGTAAATATTTCAGCAGGCTGCAAGAAAATGAGCATCATGCCATTCTCAGAAGGATTTTCCAAAGTGATTCTGCCACAGTTGCTTTCAAATATTTAGATATATTGCTGGGGTTATTGTGAGTCCATGAATTCCCAATGCATGAGTAAATATGTGCATGAAATACTCCTGCGTTTGCAGGGGAAAGGCTGACTGAGCAAATGAAGCCCTTTTTCCATCTTGGTATCAGGTAGAAATATTCCAGGTATTACCAGACCTTATACTTTTAGGCATAGAAAAGCTGTTACTGGAATAGGAAGGAGTCCTTCTGGACAGGCATAATTCAGAAGAAAATTCTATATTTAGTGAGCTGTGGACAGGGATGGGTAAGGAATGTATGAGAGCTCCCAAGATCTGAAGTGCTACAGTGACTCTCAAATGTGCAGTCAAAGGGCAAAGGAAGTTGCCATGGTTAAATGTGCCTGATGTAGCTGTTATGTGTAGAGTAGCTCCCAGCTATTAATCAATTAATAACTATTATTAACAGTTAATCAATTAGCTATCTTAAAAATGAACCTGATACCTGGAATGTATTTGTATTACTCGTATTTCCCTGCAAACCTAGTGGGTGCATACATAGATAATTATACCTATCAGGAGTTCAGCAAGGTCCTAATACCAATTTTCAATAAATGCAAATAGCCCAAATGCCAAAGCCATACAGGGTATACAGTCCTGTATATTAATTACAGAATCTTATCATAAAGCTGGAAAACTCTTCCTTTCTAGACCATCAAACCATGGTCAGGACAGAAATAATCCCCATGGACTCCTATCAGAAAGTATCCTCCTGTATTTTTGACCAGGTTATTTACTATTTACTCACAGAAGACATAATTATCACTTATATTTTGTTAACCAAACTGCAGCTTACATTTTATGAACCACAGGCATGTTTCTTGGTTGAAAGGATGTTTTCTTCTTGTGAATTTTGTTCCTCATTCCCACTTCTCTGAACTTTTTTAATCATGTTTTCTCATTAGCAGAATATACTTGATTAACTCGCTTGTTTAATGAGGTGCTTTGGGATGATAAAGACAGCAATCCATTCTGCTGAATGACTTTGAGATGTTAAAAATTAAATAAAACTTCTAAATACCCATAGACCTCCTGCTGGTCTTTACTGGTAGTTGTTCTTTGATGTGAGAGAATATTCAGTTCCTGTTAGTGCCACACCTTCAAGAAAAATTCATTTTCAGATTGTTGTTAATAACAAGCATTGACACATTGTGGCAGAAACGGGTTTCTTTTCTTAGAGAAATACTTAGATTAGTTTAAGAGTAGCTCAAGGTTGCCTGATTTTCAAGCAATTTAACAATTTTATTAGTCTTTTATACAGAGAAGATAGTGATATTTATTTATATTAGATTTCAAAGAAAAGTGTCATAGGAAATAAACCTTTGCTCATACAAAGCACTTTTTTCCTTGAGGCTGCCATGCTCTGGAAGGTAAAAATGCAGCCCAGCTACACACAGAATTGGGAAAACAAGAGGATGGATGCTACAGCTGGATTTTGTATCTTTCAGGTCATTAAAGACAACTGGAATTGATCTTTCCTGTCAAACACAATTCTCCTCTATTTTTCTGTAATTTTTTGGTGCTTTGTTTTGTGGGTTTGTTGTTCTGTACTTGTGAGGGAACCCCAGGAGTAGAGTTACTTTATTGCACTTTATGGTGATAAAGGTCTTGGCTCAGCAGTTTTAAGACAGAGAACGAGTTTCTGTTTTCCTGAAAGGTCATGTGTTTGGAGTTCAGTGAGCACAACATCTGGGTACGGCTTCAACAGCTGGCAAACTTGTTGGGGAGCATCTGCCTCCTATTACAGCTACTTTTCATTGAGGCGGATTGAATGTGGCATTTGAAAGGGCTCATTGCATACATGGAGATTTCTCTGGTCATTATGTGACAAAGTGATTATTTAAGGGCACAGATTTTGTCTGTTTTCATGTAGGGCCTGGTGCACTGTAGATGCTGTCAGAGGCAAATGCAAGAGACATTAAAAAATGATCAGGAACAATGTGGATAAAGAGGAAAATAATGAAGAAAATTTAGAAAAACCCTACATTTGTAGGTATTTACTACTGAGCTTCTAAAATGCTTGAACTGAACTTTGTAGTTTTGAATGAAATGCTTCATTTAACAGATTATTCTACTCTGATGGATATTTAAGATTGATGCAATTTTTAAAATGCTTTCAAAGTCAAACTTCTCATGAAGGTGATTAATTCTGTACCTCTGGTTTTCCTTTCATTTGTTTTGATCAGGGGTACTCCATTGATCAATTTGATAACTAAATCTAATGAAATCTCACCGTGTTTCTACAATATTAGCATGTAATTCTGTGCTCTTATCACCAGATATGACTCAGTGATACCTTTATGGAAGAAGTAATAACTTGGATTAGGCCAGTGATCTTCCAAAATTATCATCTTATGCCGTCTTGTTTCTCAAGAAAGGATTTTAAGAGATTCGTACTGAATGAGGTCAACCAGAAAATACCTTCAGAGGAAAGGTCTGTGAATGGTTTCCTAATAGATGATTATGTAGCTGTGATAGGAGGCTGAAACCACCTTCACCCTTCCTCCATTCTAGCAATAACATTGAGTCTACGGGTCAGGACATTTTGCTGACTCATAGTAACATCCTTGCTCATCCTCATTTGTTCTGGGAATTCCATCTTTATTTGAAGAGTGAAAAAAGAACTCTCTAGATGTGCACAAAGACATACCAGCAGGATGCTCTGCTGAGCCTGGTGCCAGCACTTAGTCCCTTGTAGCTCGTGGGCTATGTTGTATTTGATCAGTGAACCTCAAGGAGATTAAGATTTCCAATAAAGTTTCCTAAAGCTCTCAGGTATCTGAATGTGAAGAACTTCTATGAATTGACTGCAAGTTGTTTTCTTCCTACTTCCTCCTCCCATCCTGACATTTGACATCCATTTTAAAACCTAAAGCCAAGAAGCACAGTTTGCATTCTCTGAGTGAGCTCAGTTGTATCCCTGGTTTACAAGAGGGACTGGAATATCTATTCAGGACCTCTGTGGAAAAACAGTTCCGTTCTATTGTCGCTTGTTACTGCTTCCTTGTAGCTGTTTATCCAGTTGTTCTGCTGTGGTCTTGCCACCAAGCATGCTAATGCCATTAATGGAAATGGATGAGAGAACTTCATTTGTTCCAGAGAGTTTTCCAGGAGAGGGCAGCCATAGTTAATTCTGGGTCAGTTCATGCAATACAATGTGAATATAGATTATTGGCAGCGTTTGTCTGCGGCACTCTATTGCCCAGCATGGTTTCTGTGCTTGGTTCTCTTAATTTGTTCTTTTGTTTGGATTGCAAGTGTGTAAAAGATGGACTTTTTTACAAATTAATGCTGGAAAAGACAACCCACATAATAGAGTGGTTAACTCCCAGCGCCGTGTGCTTGCTGAAATCCAAATGCTCTTGGGAACAGTTTCCATTATATGTCACTGTTTGCTTTATATACTTTCCAAGCAACTAATGAGCTTCTCTCCACTCCCTTACTTCAAAGATATTTTTGGAAAAACATAGACTAAAGTGTTGCTAGAGTCCTGAAAAATTCTGGAAAAAATTTCCCTGGCACTGAAAACTTCTACTTCTTTTGTTTAGAAAGGATCAGGACAAAATGATCCTCTCTCCTTTCCTCTTTGCATAATGAGGATGCATGTAAAGCCTCTCTTGGTTTGGATGTAAGGATGATAAGTTAGCACTGAGGGGCATATCCCACATGCACAGTTTGGAGCTGTGCTTATGCAAACAGCAGCACTGATGTAGATGGCATCAGGAGGCTTTATTTAATACTGCCCTCCCAGGGGCACAACTTCTGGGGCTGGGCTGGCAACCTGGATCCCTGGAAGTACACTCAGGCTTTGTATTAAGACTGCAAGGAAAATTTCCTTTTGATATGATGTGGGTAACTTCCTTTCTTAGGTCAGTTCAAACCATCAAAACCTATTTTTCTTTTCTTTTCTTTTTCCTTTTCCTTTTCCTTTTCCTTTTCCTTTTCCTTTTCCTTTTCCTTTTCCTTTTCTTTTCTTTTCTTAAATTTAAAACCCTCCAGCTCTATTTTCCAGCATGGCTAAGTAAAATCCATCTGCCAGACCCCTAAGTAATGTAAATCACTGGATTTTTTATAAAGTTAAAAATCTGGTCTCAGCAGGTGATAGGGCTTGGGAGGATTTTCTGTTCCTGTTTTGTAGGTTGAAACACAATGCAGTTCTTTGCACTTGACATGTAAAATCGCAGAACGATCCGTGACTTCAGAGGGAGACTGAAGAAGCCATAAAGTCTTTCCATACACTGAATTTTGAAGACTTTCACCTTTAGTTTTTTCAATTTTCTCAACTTCCTATACTTTACAATCTCATTTCATTTCCCAGGCATTCTAGTAATGTGTATCAAATGTACCCACATAATCTCAAAATACATAAACCAGGGAAAGATTGTGCCAGAGAGGCCTTGTCAGACGATACAGGGCTCTTTGCCTGACGTGGAGGGTGAGGAATTAGTAATTTCTCATCTCTGTTTCTATGTCTGTGGGTCTCTAGAAGGTGAAGCAGCCACCATACTGTGTCTGCAGATGAGCTGATAACTCTGGCTGGCCTGTGCACAGAGCCTTGGGAAAATAATTCTTAGAAAAGGGACTTAATCAGCTGCCGCACTACGCTGATTTGCACATAATTGTGTCTGTCTTTTAAAGCCAGAGATAAAAGGACAGAATTTGACACCTGCTCATTGCTCATTTTCCCAGCAGCTCTCCCGGCTGGAGCACAGTTGCAGGGTTTGAGCGAGGAAAAAGGTTTTGGCACCCAGGTTGTCAATGGAAAGGAGAGGGGTTTGCAGAAATGCTTTGCAGCACTTGACAGATGAAGCCCAAGGCATGCCTTGCAGTCTTGGGTATGGAGAGGATTTAATTTTTTACTCTGTCTAGCTGAACTCAGTGTTTCTTTTCTTCTCTTCCCACAATGTCATATTTGCAGTTTTATTTAAATACAAAATTTTCATCCTCTATGCACTCTGTTGTGCTGATATTTGAGGTTTTCTTTCCCACAAAATGCAGTGATGGGAAAGAAAGGATTTCTAGGCTCTTACTTTAAGTCTTTTCTCAGAGAATTCTCCTTTAAACAGCATTATTTTTATTTCAATTTACTTTTCCTTGTGGTTGGGTTTTCTTTTATCCCCTCTGCACTCTTCCTGCATGTCCTGTAAATCCTCAGGCTTTACATTTGGTTTAGTGTAAGAGTTATTCCTGTAAGGAGCTGGTACCTCAATGAGCCAGCATGGGGATTTTGAAGACTTACAATTAAGATGTTTTTCTCTATCTCCTGGAAGTCGCCTTCCCCTCTTAGTTCTTTTTGGTAGCTTATTAGTTAATTTTTGCTTAGTGAGAGCTCCTTACTTCACTTCCCAGGACAGGTTAACTCCTCCCTAAAATGTCTCAGTGTCCCCACATAGAAACCTGGTGCAGTGCTCACTTCCTTGCCGCAGCAGATCTGAGATGTGAAATACTTAAATAAAGAAATTTTTTTATTTATTTAGAGTTAGGTTTGGGGTTTTTTTTATTTAAGTGTTTCTG
>VXBC01007695.1:435584-512450 GCA_013399945.1 Ploceus nigricollis
CTAAGCCTGATTGTTATTTGAGTGTTCATATCCAATCTAGCAAGGAAAAATATGGATTTGTGTCACAGAGGATGACTGTAAACTTCCATCTACACATATCTATTACTGCATTTCTTTTGTGCAGTCAAATTGGAATTTGGGTCATGATATAGAAGCAGGATGCAATCAGAATAAAGAACTCATAGTAGGGTTTAAGAGTTTCCAGCTCACATCTGCCTGGATTATTGTCTCACGCCTTAATGCAAAAGTGGACTAATCATACATAGGGAAAATGGGAAAAAATTAAGACACTCCATTAGCAATTAAGAGTCATCAGACTGAAATACGCTGTGAGTGAAGTTCAAAGAAACTTCATGGAGAATATGTTCATTTTAGTGGGCACCCCCAGTGTGTGGACACTGGGCACAGGTGGTGTGGTACCCACAGGTCCCCCCTGCCCTGCACAGAGTGCCGTGGTGGCAGTGCCTGTGCCTGGCCTTGTTTGATACCCTCATTTAGCTCAGCTCGGTGCATTTCAGTCGTGGCTGGGCTAAAGGAGGCTGTAAGGCTCAGTGTCCTCCTGCTCATGTTTACACAGCCACTGAAATGTGGTAAATCATCTACCTGCCTGTTAATAGGGGTTATACATTATCTCGTACCAGGCTGTGGCTGATCTACAAAGACACAAAAATTCTTATGGCCTGGACATCTCATGCTGTGTCTCGTGGGGTTTTTTTAAGACAAGTATGGAAAATGAGTCACAGACCCACAATTTTTTCTTCAAATAATCAGTGTAACTTTGCTTACTTAAAGCATCTTGCACCGGTGACTCTGTACATCTGAAGATATTGCTGTCTCAGCTCTCTTCTCACCTGCATTTGAGTTCCTTCTGCTTCAGACAGTACCTCACAGATCTCTTCCTACCTGCCACAAAAAAGACAATTATACTACACATAGGATTAGTTTAACCAACAACTTAAAAAAAAACCAAACAACTCCCTGTTAGGTGTTACCACTATAAGAATCCAGAGCACCACTGTGTGCTTGTTGAATGGGTAATGCAGAAAATAATGTTTCCACTTGAAATGGTAGAAAATACAGAAAAAAAAATTTCCACTTCCATATTGCCTAATTCCATGAGATTTTGGGTAAGTAAGCTGTGTGACTGAACTCACATATTTGACTTTGTATGCACAAAATTGAGTACAGCAGCCTAGTTTTGTGTCTCTGCTGTTAAATAGGCATTACTTCTCTTGTGAGCAGTTGTAGTTCACTGCCATCTCCATGGCAAACATGCCACAATCACCAGCCTTGTCACTGATTTGTAGAGCAGGTAACACTCCCTGGAGGTCTGCAATCCATCCAGTGTCTAGACTAAACCTGCTTTGAGGTTGAGACATGCTCCCAAAACAGCACAAAGTGCTATAGGCTCCTTTTTTACCATTAACTTTTGCAGCCACAAGTCAGACACTCTGACAAAGTTGGCATGAGGCTTTTCAAAATTTGTTTTACAGAGGGAGAGGTTTGTCCAACATCCATCACTGCAGAATGGCAGGAAAAAAGGAGAAAATTTAGTCTCACTAAGCAACCAGTGAGGAAAGAGGTGATGGGCTTTCAGTAAACTACAGGTTAAGTCATGTCATGGTGTGATTTTTAGGTTTGTCCTGTGCAGAGCCAGAAGTTGGACTCAGTGATCCTTGTGTGTTCCCTTCTAATTCAGGGCATTCTATGATTCAGTTCAGTTCCTGCAGAGGTTTTGCACAAAGCTGCCAATATACCAAAACCAGTGTTAAGTGATACTTCCTAATAGGTTTTCGTTTTCTTTAAATGTATTATAGGGCTTTTTTCCCTCTCCTTTTTTTTTCCCTACAGGGATGGATAAGAATGTTCTTAAAGTAGTCCTGACACAGAAAAGCTATAGAAATAAAGTTTTCAATAACTTAAAATAACATGCAAATCCCAGGCTTGTGAAATTTCAAACACAAGGCACACACCATATGCCAGCCTGACCTCCAGGCTGTGTAGCAGATAATGAAAAGAAATTTTGTCAAACCTGCTTGTGATTAACAGAAAAAAAAAAGGGTTGGCCCATGTTCATAAACGGGACTGTTTAATCATAGTGACTGGGGCCATGTCATGGAATATTTTAAAATAAGTCAAAAGGAGCTCAGGCTTACTGGAAAATACAGAGCTTTGAGCATCTTAAAATCTTAGGGATCTGCCCTTGTGCATGTAGATTAGGACTGGGCACAAGCAGTATAAACTCTGCAGTGATTTTCACTTGATAGCAAATTGGGCAAAGCACCAAATCACAGGTTATCTTGGCTGCCAGAGGATGAGACAAGCAGGTGCCATCCATGTGCCAGCAGTTTCTTAGGGAAGGAGGAATGTCTGTCATAAAAGGCATGTGTGAAGTAAAATAACTCCCACCAAAACCAGGGAGGTTAAACTGAACTGACACATTTCTGAAATAAATCTATGGTTAATGTGCATTCAGGTTTTAAGATCCCAAGTAGAAGCTGGAGGCAGTCAAACCCCAGAGCTCGAGTCACGTTCGTGCTTCCCTCCTCAGCCAGCGTGACCCTGTTTTTTGGAGTTAATGGAAGAAGGTTGTACCACATTAGATGTTCATAGCCAAGATCAAGTAGTGCTAAAACTGAATGCTGGTCACATCTCTTGGAGTTTAAAATTGGACATAAACATTGCACTGATTTGGAGGAAGACATCTTACTCAGGGCAAATGACAAGGTTGAGGAATCCTTTTGCAAGCGAATCTCAGGGGATGCTGCAGCATCCTCAGCCCGTTGCCATCACAGAGTTAAGAACAGACACAAACTGGGAACAATTTGGCAAGAACGATAATGGGACCAGTTGGGATCTGTCATCAGCATACTGGGCACTGCAAAAGAGTGATTAAATAGGAAGACACAGACAATTATCAAACACTAATTGCTTATTGTTGCTAGAACTATATTTTAAACGTGTTTTTCTTTTTAATTGCTTTTGGAGCAAAAAAAAAGTGTCCTTAATTTAATTCTAAAATGTTTGTGAATGGGAAGTCTGCCAGGAACGGGGCAGCTCAGAGGTCTTGTGAAAGCAATTGCCTCTTTTACCAGCCTATATTCATGTCCAGTTATCCCATCCTCTGCCAACTTTCCTGTTTTCTGGTTCATGCCCCGATGCTGGCTGAAGGTCTCTGGGTTGCTGGTACTTGTAGAAAGCTGCAATAGTTTGTTCATATTCTTTTCTGTATTTTTCATTCATTGCTGTCCAAGGGCCTTGACCCAAAGAGGAGCTGAACTCTTCAGGTGCACAGGGGGTTTGGAGAAGCAGGCTCTGAGTATAAGGGCAGTTTTTAGGACAGGACTAGCAGTGGTTGACAAGGTGAGATATCTGTGTAGTCTGACCCTGTTACAACACAAACATCTGTATACCTCTGTGCTCTGGTACTACTGACTGCAGGGAAGTTCAGCAGAGGCTGGGTTTGCCTCACTATTGTGTCAGTGTAACAGTGAATGAATATGAGGATGGTATTCCAAATTAAGATGTTCAGGTTTGGTGCAGGGAGCAGGTCCAAATCACAGACAGAAGGTTTAATGCAAGTAGCTAAGAGGGTCTTGTGCTATTAAATAACCATTCAGCATTTTCCTGATGAAAGTGACAGGGAACACAGGTTTTATATTCATAGAAATATCTTTTGTATGGATGTATTCAGCTCTGAAAGTGCTGCAGGACCTCATCATGCACAAATGAATGTAACCAAATCTGCCTCTCTGTGTGCAAATAATTTGCAGGAACGGTTTGGAAAATGAAGGGAAACTGGTCTGCATTAGGGAGAACAAGTGCAAAGAGGGGAAACAGAAACAGTGTTTAGGTTCATACTTTAGGGGAGACACAGGAAAATCCAGGGGTCTTGTTGTCTCAATAGAATGGCACATGTCATCTGCTCCTCTGAGCTGCCCCAAAAACCAGGCTGATAAATCTGTTGCTGACTTGACACAGAGCATGAGGAGAGGGATGAGAAACTTGCTTGTGTGGAGACAGGCAGGAACTGCTCTGCACAGACAGTTTGCCTGTAATACAGATTTTTTTCCTCCTTTCTGAGCTTTTCTTGCAGCTGCATAAAATGTAAGATCAGAAATTGAGAGAATTGATTAAACCTATTTCAGAATAAATTATTTCAAAAAGGATTCTCTTTCCTGTGTTAAGTTCCTTGCAAAGTCCTGAACAAATACTCTTGCAAAAAGGGTTAAGGGGAAAGAAAATAAATATAGAGAAGTTGTTCCAGACACCATGGCTAGTCCATTCTGTGTTCTTTTAAGGCAATTAGAAGGAAAGTTGGCCTGGGCAAACATTTAATCAGCATTTTAGATTTTTTGAGCACAGAAAAACAAAATCATTCTATGAGATCTTCATTGCAGCAACTTTAGCATGGGCTCTGGGTCTTGGCTTTCCTCCATCAAAGTACCTGATGGACATTATCCAGAGATGTCAGTGATGCTGCTGCTCCTCTCATCTCCCCAGGCTATGGCTCTCTTGTTTCACAGACCAAGATGAGTAAAATTAGTATTCTTTAATTAACAATTGCAATGGTTGATTGACAGAGTACCCTAACTATAACAGCAAAGCTAGGCATGACTTGCTGTTCTGGTTTTAAAGATCTCTTTTACCTTTTGTGTGAGCAGTATTTTTTCATCTGGGCATCTCATGCCTTGTGTTTTGTTGGCCCACTTGTTTGTGCAAAGCCATTCCTCTGTGAGGCGTTTGCTCAAAGTCCTGGGCCAAGTTCCCAGCTGCAGAGAATGGCAGAGGCCAGTGCAAGTGCATCAGCCGGGGAGTCAACATCCAGTTTAAAGGGAAATATTCAATGGAAAATTCTCCATCCCTCCCCTGTAAAGATCAGCAAAACCACCCTGCCTTTTTCTGCAGCCTGTTTTTTAAAATCAGCTCAAAAACTAGTGAGGAGAGAAAACACTGCTGGAATATGCATTTCCACTGGGATAAATGTATTTTTATGTGACTTTCCAAAATTAAACTTTGACAGTGGAAAAGAGGGACTTGGGTCTGAAAATGGAATTAGCAATGACTCAGGACTCTTGATATACAGGGGGACCAATGAGTTGTGAGTTCTTCCATGGGAACTTGACAAAGTGGCAAGAACAGTTTACTGTGTGTTAATATGAGCAGAGTAAATAACACAAAATGTTATTCATGTTTGGTGTTCATTTCCAAGCGGCTCCTTTGAGTGATGTAGACTGAAGTGCACCTGGCAGGTGATGGTAAATGATGTTTTTCTTGTGGAATTGTCACTGTCTTCCTGATAGTAACATTCATTCCCTTTTCTTGAGAGTTCTGAGGTCCTGAAAGAAAGACATTATAAGAATACTAATATATAAGATACTGATATATATTTTTACATAAGGGTCTCTCACAGACTTCCTGTGGTGGCAATAAGTGACACCCATCAGCTGGGCCATGAAGAAGTTTTTCCATTTTAAAGATTAATTCATGGAGATCCTAAAAGGCTTGGCAAAGGCTGTCAATGAAAAAGCAAGGCTTTCCAATCACCTTTCTCAGTGGTTGTAGCAGCCTCATCCTCCACCTTCCAAAATGTGTTGGATAACATTTTCTCCCTTGATAGAATAATCACTTAGGGAAGGTCCTAGAGGGAAAAGAGAACATGCCCTGTGCCTGTTCATTAATGTGTGGCAGAGACAATGTCTGTCCTTTTTCCATGGCTGTCAGGCATTGCAGGGTAATTCTGGCACCCAAGGATGCCAACACAAGTGAGCATTGTAGGTAAATGAACAGGAAAAGGGGTGGGGAGGACAGCATTCCATTGGCTTATTGCATTACTTCAAAAATGATTTAACTTCTAATTAGAAGGAGTTTGGGAGATTGCTAGATCTTTGTGCTTCCCCCCTTCCCTCTCCTGTCATCCAGATTTTATGCTGCCACTTTTAAAATGCAATTTATGTTTGCAGTTGGAATTAAACTTGGTCCTTCTAATTTTCTGAAGTGCTGTTTCTCTCGTATCTGAATCTTGGTAGGATGGAGATACAGCCATGACTGATTTCTGAGCTAGTGACTGCATCTTCTGATTCAGAGCTCCTGTACTCCAAAGCCAGTAATGATTCACTCTCACAGCAGTGGTGTGAGCAGTCTCAGCTTTTATATGCCATCTGTGTGAGTGAGCTGAATCTGCAGAAATGGGACCTTGTGCACATGGCTTTTCCTCTGCTCATGGATGAAAATATTAAAGCAAATCCGTATGGTCCGTGAGATGTTTTCTGTGTCAGGAAGGGAGTAAAGCTGCCTGTCAAACCAAGCTGTTCTCCCTGATGAAAGGGGGCTGTTTTTAAACACTCCTTTCCATAGTATTTTGCACGCCAGCCATGTGTGCTCTCTCATCTGACATCTCATTGAGATCCTTGGCTCTGGTACTGCAGAAGGGAAGTGTGTTCTGGGAAGGAAGGAAATTATCTCTCAATATGTACACAAACACATGTGCACACACACACACACACACACACTTTTACATCAATCTAAAAGAATTGAATTTT
Source organism: Ploceus nigricollis (assembly GCA_013399945.1). NCBI lineage: Eukaryota > Metazoa > Chordata > Aves > Passeriformes > Ploceidae > Ploceus > Ploceus nigricollis. Next base: position 442,127 of record VXBC01007695.1, read on the forward strand.
TTATTTATTTTATTTTTTTAGGAATGAGGAAAAAAATTAATCTGGTTGAGCCAGACTTAAATGCTTCCCTTTTGTTTGGATTTTCTATTTTCTCATGAAGATATTAGAAAGAAATGCTCTGAGCTATTATTAGATACAAAGGTAGAGATAGAGGGCAAAAGGTTCATTTACAATTCCTACAGCAGACCATTGAAACTAAAAGGCAATTGATGAGTAGCTTGAAAATATAAATTCATCCACTAAGCTTAGGGAGTCTTTCCAAAGGTTTGTGCTGGTCTGGGGATTTAACCCTTTGTACAGCAGTAAAACTCACTGGGTGGAGGGAGCAGAAAACAAGTGGGGTTTTTTTTGGTTTTTTTTTTTTAGTTAATGAAAGGAGTCACCTTGCAGGGAAAGCTTGGAAATATGAACTGATATAAAATAATGAATTTATATAAATGCACTGCTTTTGAAGGAAGCAACTGGACTTCAGCTCTGTGCTAGGAGACAAGGAAGCACAAAGGTTATCCACAGACAAACATTCTTTGTGTTTTGGGAAACCCAAGTCAGTTAATCCCTGATAATGGGATACCATTATAACCACTACTTCACCTCCATGATCTTAGGGCAATGCTGCAAGAACCAGATTGATCATGTTGGGCAGGACAGCCCATGGCATTAGAGTGTGCTGTTGCAGAAGAAGTCCAGTGCCATAAAGGTTTTCTAGTCCTTCCTTGAAATGCAGTGGTGATTATCACTTCCTTTCAGAGAATCACAGAGATGGGCAGGGACCTCTGGAAATCATGTGGTCCTATCCCTGTTCAAACAGGGCCACCTAAAGCCACTTGCCATGGACCATGTGCAGGTGGCTTTTGAGTATCTCCAGGGATGGAGACTCCACAACCTCCCTGGGCAACCTGTGCCAGTGCTGGGTCATCTTCAGAGTAAAGAAATTATTTCCTGGTGGCCAGAGGGGAGCTCCTGTGTTTCAGTGTGTGCACATTCACCCTGCCACTGGGCAGCACTGAGTCAAAGAGTGCTCTGTCCTCTTTGCACCCTCCCTCCAGGTGTTCATCTACACTGCTGAGATCCCCTGAAGTCTTCCCCAGCCTGAGCAGTGCCAGTGCTCACATCCTGTCCTCATGGGAGAGATGCTCCAGTCCCTTAATCCTCTTCATGACCCTGTGTTGGAGTCTCTCCAGTGTGTCCATGTCTCTCTTGGCATGAGGAGCCAGAATTGGACACAGCACTCCAGGACTCTTCAACAGTGTTCTAACTGTCAAAAAAAAAAACCAAAAAAAAGAATCAGGACAGATTTTGGAACAGGGGCTGTTCCAACTGGGACACCAACACTGGTTTTGGATAGCTTCAGCTTGAACACTGAAGGGGTTTTTTCTGCTCTTTTTGCTAAACCTCTTGTACCTGATGCTGCTGCATTTGGGCAGCTTTGGTCAAGGAGAGGTTTTCATCTGGGTACCTAAGATTTGTTGGCCTGACCTCTGGAATAAATGTTCCTTTCTGAACTTTATTCTTCTCTGGCAATAACTTTGGTTTGTTTTTTATCCAGTGGCTGTGTCGAGGCTTGTTCAGTTTGCCAGGCTAAAGAGCACCACAAGAACATGCATAATTTTGTACTTTTTGTCTAAGGCAACAAAATAAAACTAAGTTAAAAAGCATCACTTTGGTGTATTTTTTTCTTTTTCTGTGAAAACTCCTGAAGCATAAAAATAGTGTCTTTCCTTGAAGAGGGGATATTACTAATGTAAATCCAATGCAGAGGAATAATATGATGTATGTCAAAAGGCAAGCAACTGATGAGGAGCAGGAGTGATGGAAATGCCTCATGGGCATATGAGATTGTGGGGATAGGTATTCACACAAAGGATGCTTTCTTACATGTGCCCAGGGCTTTCTCTTATCTCTGAACATGAACCCATAGAGAAATAGAAATGTTCCTGTATTAATAGTGCATTGGAGATAACCCTCATCTGAAAAATACAGTAATATTGCACAACTGGGAGCCCTTTCAGAGCAGGGAATTGGACTGGCAATTTCATAGTGTGTTGGTAATGAAACATTTTGGTTCTGTATAAGCAAATGGGCAAGGTTAATGGACACATTACTCTGGCTGTCATTGTCCCAGCAGTAACCAATTTAGAGGCTTTATATTTTCTGCTGTCCCAGTAAGGGAAAGAAAAGTAGAAAATTAAAAATAGAAATCCCAGAGTGATTTAAAGTGCAAAGAGTGAACAAGCTTTTAGTACTCCAGTATAATTTTAAAATCCCTCTTTTCCTTATAATCTGTACTTTAATTTATGTATTATATTGCAAATTCTGCCAATGTCTGTCCTGCTCCAAAAGCTCACTTCCATACAGAAGGATTTATTCTGGCTGTAACACACGAACATGGGCCTCCAGCCCTGGATCTCTCTAGCTGTTGTTTGTATTGATGGTTCCTGTTTGTATTTCCCTTCACCTCATGCTGTTGATTTGCAGAACCATGAGAAATGGTCTGTGGCTTTGGCCTTCAAGGGAGGTGGTTAAAAAATATCTTCTGGTGCCTGTGTATAGATCATAATTGAGTTTTTTTCATAGCTCTTTCAACAGCTATCAGGACAGATATCAGGCCCTCATGAGCTGGTTTTTCTCAAGTAGGTGCCCTGCACAACACCACAGCACTGGGTTTTCTTTCCCAGAATTAACTGTCCCACACTCCTGGCTTCATTGAGGTTACTTTTTTCTTGTTGAGCCTCCTGTCAAGATTAATGCTGCTTCTGAAGCAGGTGTCCAGCCTAATGAGGACTCGTTTCCTTGATTTGCAGACATCCTGGTTGATGGCAAGGTCTGTGACTGCGACGTCGTGGTGACCTGCCAGGTGGGGGACCCTGTCCCCTTGCAGGTGAAGTTGACCAACTGGAGCAAGCACAGCGTGGGGCCCTTTGCTCTGACCATGATGCCCTACCAGGATTACCAGAATGGGGTGCACAACTACGAGCTGCAGGATGCCATCACCTTCGTGGGGTCCAACACCTTCCACATCGATACCGTGAGTTGTTTGACCACAAGTCTCAGGATTTGGAATGATGACGTGCATTTGAAAGGGGCTTCATTACTCTATCGTGCATTTTAAAGCAGATTAATATTTGGAAAGCCCCATGATTATGGCAGCTATTGCTAACAGTGCTGCTGTGTTTATCTGGAATGGTCTCTCAGAAATGGTTTAAGGCTGCAATTTCCTACCGTGTAAACCGCTAGTAAATTAGAGGCAGCAATTTCTGGTCACTCCAGATCTGGCTGGATGCGAGTGGGTAACCCTAGATTGAATGTTCAATACCATATTGCCAGTCCCTGGAGTCTCCCAGCACAGCCTGCAGTAATAGATTTTAAATAAGTTTTTTTTTTCCCCTCAGTCCATAAGAAACATTCCCCAGGCTGAGCCAAGGAATTCAGCAAATCAGTTTTAGTCAGGTCCTGAGGAAACACAACAGACTGCAAAAAGAAAATGCTAAGCATTAATGGCCAATCTGATGAGATGGTTCATTTCCTGGATGCTTAGCATACTGTTATAAAACCATAAAGAAATGCATAAAATGAGGCAAAAAAAGCACCCCTTTTTAAAACAATTGAGATTATGATTTTTCTCTCAATTTCTCTAGAAAATTCAAGTCTAGGAGCTTTTTGCTTCTTAGGCAAGACACTGAAAATACAGATAACACTACTCTCTCCCACATCCTTCCCTCCCAAAAATACAACAACAAAATACCTGGAATGGAAATTTGCAGGCAATGCTGCAGAATGGAATGAGCAGCATTTCTGGTAACTCATGAAATAAACAAGAAAATGGGATGAGTGTTTGGGATAGTGCTTAGGACCTTTGTTTAGGTCAGCTCTTCAGATTGGTAATAAAATGTATCTGTCAAAATTAAATATATAAGTGAACCTTAGTTAGAAAGAAATTAAAGGTTAATCACAGAGATAGTCACCATGCATATTTTTCAATTATGCATCACAGAAGAAAATATTTCTAAAAGCTAATGAGCATGAAATATACCATCAACTTGATTTTTAATGGAGGCTAACTGCATTCTTGTAGCTGAATAATTTAAATATGCCAACAGAAATCATCCAGGGATGGCTTTCTTTGACTCTGGTTCTGACAATGTGGAGTTTTTAATCAGAGTGGTGGTGTTTGGATGCCCAGCTGCCAAAGGGCCTGACCCTCCAGGCTAATGAGGGAAAAGGGAGATGTCAGTGTGATGTATTCTTACCTTCTGATTGAGTCTCCTAGGGGGCAAAAAGTCAGGAGGTCACATCTCTGGTGCCTGCCCAGGCAGCTTCTCACACGTTACGGTCCCTGCCTTTGCCCCATTGCTCAGTATTTTGACATTTCTCCTGTAAACACAATCCCCAAGAAGTCAAAAATAGAATTGTTTTCTGCTGCTTGTCCTCCTTTCCATACAAAAAGGTGAAATGAACAAAATGTCGACTCTTAGACAAGAAGTGTTACGTTTCACTGTGTGTGGTGTTGACACTACACAGGCTCCTAGGGAAAGTGCTTGGTCACGTTCTTTAGGGCATAGAGCCCTGATTGTGGAAGAAAATCCTTTATGTCTGCCAGAGGCCCTTTCTTCCCTCCTAATAACTAATTTAGGAATAGAAAACAGATTTCAGAAAGTTCCACGTGTTTGGGGGGGACGAGGGGAAGCCCTGGTTTGTGCATTTGATGCTTTGGGGAAGAACCACCATGCTCAGAATTGTGCTTATGTTCTGAGTTTGGCCAAAAGTCAGACAGGAGCTGGTTAAAAAAACAAAAAAGCTCATGGCTGGGTGAGATGAAAGACAACCAGAGTTCCTCTTTTTTATAAACAAAAATTGAGATACTGGACCAGATTCCCTACTGGTTTTCAACTCAGTGCTGCTGTATGGAAGCTGTTAAAAATGTCCCCATCATTTTTTTAACCTGAGGTCATGGGCACTTGACTATTTTTCTTGTTTAGTGGAAGTGGCTTCAGGTGCTGCCCTTTCCCAGCTGCTTGTGAAAGATGCTCCCCTCTCCCCCAGCAGCCCATCAGGACAGACGCTGTGAGCACTTGTTTTTGTGCAAAGTTGTCCAGTTTAGCAAAAACTATGTTGGTCAGCAGTTTAAGTTAATTGGGCTGACTTCACACTGACACTGGCACAGGGATGCTGACATGATTTATTGCAGGGCTGAGCTGGGTGGGAGGAAGGATGGAGAATCAAGTCTGGTTTGGTGCATCACTGGTGCGTGGTCAAGAACGAGTGGGAGCATCAGGTATTACAGCAAGGGCAGATACTCCTCACACCTGAAAATTCACTCTGTTGTCATGCAGAGACTTCATTATTGGTACAAAAAAACCCCAACAGATCCCTCTGCCTTCCTAAATGTTAGTTTCATATTAAGTCTTATGCGCAAAAATTCACTGTTATTTTTGATTCCAGACTCAAAAGTCTCAAAGCAGTTTCTGCTGCTACCTGGAAGACAGGGGACATAGACAGGAATTTTCAGGATGCACATGCTACTTTGCAGTGTGAATATAAATTGTTGCAAGGGTAAAAGTCACACAATTTTGTATTTCCCTTTCTTTGGCTTGAAGTTCAAACTAGAAGATTTATCTTGGAAGTAACGTAATGATGCTTATTCACCTCTTTGTGCTTTTACCTCAGTTCGATGCAGCAGCCTGGGTTTGTGTCACAAAGTCTGTGCTGAATATGCTACTTCAAAAAGCAAAGTCTTTTCTGGAAAATTTTGAAGGATATTGAGTTATTTCCATGCATTTTAAATTAAGTAAAGTCTGCATTTTTAAGCACAATTTCTAATTTGGCTAACCTTACTTTTCTCTGTATTTGACAGAAAAAGTGACTTTCTCCATTACGACTTAAATATTTCACATTTTTTATTCAGTGGGTGATTTTGAAACATGAGTTAACATGGTGGAGCTTACCCATTAAAATACAGTGGATTTATTTATTTTTTTTATCTTACTTCACAACATAAAGTTTATCTTTTGCCCTATTATTAAATTTTCTTAGTTCTTACCTCTGTTTTTTGTTGAATAATTAGTTGATCAGGCAGAGTTGCTTTTTTGCCAAATTAAAACCAAAAATAATGCCTTCTGTGGAGAATCCTGTAACTCTCAGCAATTCATCCTCTCTTGTTGTCCCTGCTTGTGCCATTACTTATCCTCAAGCAGGATTTTTTCCTGTGTGTGTTATTACACACAAGCTCAAGCCATTGGTAGTGGGAGATGAGGAGAAATTCATTAGGAGATGGTCATTTTGAATCAGCTCAGAAGCCATGGTGAACATTTGCTCACTTCTGGCAGGTCCTCTGTGGCCCATCTGGAACAAATTATTTTTCTTGGCACTGTTTTATTCACACTGTAAACTCTTTGGGGCAGCGAGCAGTAGCTGGCACCAGCCCTAATCTCCAACTGAGCTCCCTAAGTACTACAGCAGTATAAATAAGTAGTAATTAGTTCTAAGCAATCGCAGTCCCACATGGTAGCCTAAATCAGGGAAGGATTAGGATGCAGCTAGAAACTTAATTTTTCTTCTATCTTGGTGGAACAAAGGAGTAATGTGGACTTTTTTCCTTGATTTTCGATCATTATTTTCTGAGGTACAAGCTGCTCCTCTTTGTTTCCATGAATGGTGGAATTTTAATAAAACCTGTTTTAACTCTGACCTGACTCAGGAATGTCAGCATCCTGAGGAATGATTCAACACACATGCAGGCACAGATCTGGGCAGTGGCACCACCAGAGCTGTGTGCTGCTGGACTGGAGGACAACATGAATTTGGTGTGGGCCAGGCACGAGTCGTGTTCCTCACAGCTGAGCTGGGTCAGGCACTGCAGGCTGTGGGGTGGTGTGTCCTGCCAGCTCCAGAGGTGACCACCTGAACAGGCCACTCTGAGTGGCTGAGCAAGTCATCAGACCTTATGCAGTTTAGGGAACATTTTGTCTCATTCTGCATTTGATCAGGTGAATCCTTGTGTTGAACAGCTGGCTTAGATGTGGATATCCACTTTACAGACCTTTGGGTGGATTCAGTTCCAGACTGAGACACCTGAATGAGAAGGTGTTACCAGGGGTGCTGGCCCACTAAGCTCCTATGAGTCCATGGAGGTGTGGTCAGCAGCAGGTAGAACCTGGCTCATTAACACAGGGCTGAGATTCAGTTGCCTAAAAGTAGATGTTTGCCATCACACAGGTGCTGTGGGTATCCTACAGCCACCAGATGCTGCCAGAAATCCTGTAAGACATCCTGGGCATCTTCCCAGACCTGTGCAGGTGTCTCAGTGCCTTAGGCCATCCCATTACCTGTGTTTAGGCAACTCTATTCTGGCTCTGCAGGCTGCCTAGGGAGACCATTCTGTGCCTGCTCCACTGTCTCATTGACTAGGTATCCTCCTTTTGTAGTAGGAGCTTGGATACCTTGGACTCCTAAATGTAGGATTAACCTCAAAATTAGTCCTGTGCCTGGTGTAGCAGCTGGGCTGGATGTGACCCTCTGCTGACCTGACTGCTGCAGCTGAATGTCTGATTTTTTGAGAATCTTTGTAGGCAGCCCCACTGGAGACCCAGCCTTACATTCCAAAGTTGGTTCCTGTTTTGAAGGAAACACCTTGTAACTTCTGCAGAGCCACCTGCACTTGAGCAAGGCGAAGGTTTCAAGCTCATTTTGCTTCCCTGTTTCTTCTCCAAACCACAAGTGTTGATACAGTGGTGGTGGCACAACAGACGTGGGTAGAGCCCAAACCATGAATGTGATGTCTGGTGTTGATGCTGTTGAGCCTGAAGCCACCTCCCTGCTGGCCAAGGGCTCTGAGCTGTGCTGTTACAGACATTCCTTCATGGTGCAGCGAGATCAGGAAAAATGGACCAGGAGCTTGGAACAGCTAAGGGTGCAGAGGAGGCTTCGTGTGCTGTTTGCCTGCACCCACTGCTGGTGTTAGTGCCTGCCTCTGCCCTCCTCTGGATGAAAGTCCACATCAGCTCCAGTGAGGCAGAAATCAGGCAGGCAGCCCTGGGAGAAGGGGAAGGGAGCAAGAGGGGACACGGCTGGATGTTGTTCTGTGTGTCCAGACGCAGTGCCAGAGGGCAGGAACTTGTACCCAGCGAGGAGGGGAGATGCCAAGGACAGGGTCAGGGGAACAGCTGTGGCTGCTCTGATCCTTCACGTGGATGACACGATGCTGATACAGGTTTGCTGTAGGTCAGCAGAGTGCTCAGCACCAAAACCAGAAGGAGCCTGGGCTCTCCAGCTCTGACGATGTGGCTGCTTGTGAACAGACAGGCTGTTGTGCAGAAGCTGCAGTTTAGAGTCATAGAAACACAGAATGGTTTGGGTTGGAAGGGAACTTAGAGCTCATCTCATTCCAGCCCCCCTGCCATGGGCAGGGCCACCTTCCCCTATCCCAGGTTTCTCCAAGCCTCACCCAGCCTAGCCTTGAACACTTCCAGGGGTGGGGCATTCATAGATTCCCTGGGCAGCCGGTGCCAGGGCCTCACCACCCTCACAGTAAAGAATTTTTTCCATATATGTATCCTAAATTTCCCCTCTTTAAATCTGATCCCCTTACTCTTTGTCCTGTCACTACAGATCCTGATGGAGAGCCTTTCCCAGCTTCTCTGTAGCTCCTTCAAATACTGGAAGGTGCTGTGAGGTCTCCACTCAACCTTCTCTTCTTCACGCTGAACAACCCAACTTTCTCAGCCTGTCTTCATAGAAAAGCTGCTCCAGTACCTTTAGCAACTTTGTGGCCCCTCTCTGGACTTCTTCCAGTTTAGGGAGGTCCAACAAAGCAGACTGATAGCCCAGGGGACTGTACAGGATGCATGTCTCCTGGCTAAAGAGCCCAGCAGTGAAAGTCTAAAAAATAGCTAGAACAGGAGAAAATGGAAACAGCTCATTCCCTGAAAGCTACAGAGAATCTGCCTCGTGGAAGGTGGTGGCTGGAAGTTTTCAGCTCTCTGAAATATTCTTGAGTTCCCTGCACCCCTGAAATCTTCTGTTGATCATTTGCCTTCCCCCTCTTCCCCATCATGACCTTCCCATCATCCCTGTTCTGGTCTTCCAAGCAGTGGCAAGTTGTCCTTCAGCAAGGGGTGTCCATGAGCCCTTTCCCAGTTCACACCCCATTGTTCGTGTCCCAGCTTACCATATAATGAAATTTTCTGTAATGGGGAACAGCCCTGATCACCTGTCTCAGAGCCTCAGCCTTTATTGGGACTTTTCTGCTGGGATGAAGCTGCCTTTTCACAATTTTTGGAAAAATTCTGTCCAGTGGAATGGCTTTGTGTTGATTTGGTGTTTTGCATTTGCTTTAACTTTAACTCAGTTCTAGGCATCCTGAAACTGGATTTAACATCTTGTGGAAGCAGATACTAATTCAAACATTATCACATGCTGAACAGTGGTGGGAGTGTTAAAGTTAGAAATTACTCAAGTGTCTTGCTGAAATGATGGACTGGGATATATTATTTGTTGTGAAGATATGGATTGTAGATGGATTTGTGATGAAGGAAGATACATAAATGTAAAAACAGTGTGAACTCTGTATATTTAATTTGGACAAGTAAAATCAGGATGGCTACTGTTTCTGGGAAGTTTCTTGATAAACTTCATTTTTTCAATGATAGTCACCTAAGTTCCTGATTAGAATTTGCAGTCAGATTGTGTGTCAGTAATAAGTAAGAATGAACTTACTTATTGCTAAGCTGTTAAATGGTGTTTAAACCATGTATTTAACATTAATTCAGAGATGTGATTTAAAACTTTATAATAGAGGTGCTGGTAAATGCAGTCTAAGGAGAGATTTAGGGTGATCTTTACCTTAAACAAATTGTGTTTTGGAATCGGTGACTCCTAAAGGTTCATATTCTGTTTTGAGCTGTGGCACAGATTTACTGCATGAGTGAATAACAGGATTAATTTTTTAAAATAATGTTTTTACTAGAATAGGGACGAGATGTTTACTCCTTTTTGTATGCAAGCATTATTCAGATGTGAATCTGGAGTACTCTGAGACCCTTTGAAGGAGCTAATGAATTGCAAACTGCAATTAATTTGCTTTGTTGATGGTTTATTTGTACTGATTTTTGTATTCTCTTTGCCAGGTAAAGCCAACCAAAGACTCTGTGTACTTTGGAGCACTTCTCTTCCTCTACACGGGCGATTTCTACCTGAATATCAAATTCCATGAAGACAACTGCAGCAGGGAGCTGCCTCTGTCCTGGCTCTGCCTTCCCAGTGTCCACATCCGTGCTACTGAGCCCGTGGCCCCAGCTAAGCTGTAACTGCTACTTGATTACCCACAGCACACAGCAGTGCTTGGCACATCCTCTGCTTGACCCCAGCTTGTTTCTGTCCAACCCAGGACACAGTCTCTACTTAGGAGGAACAGCTGAACACTTTCTGAATTGGCTGATAGTCATTTGGACAGCTGCTTTAGCTAATTTCAGAGAGAGAGAGAAAGAGATTATAACTATGCTGAAGTTTTCCTCTGTTTCCAGAAAGCCTTTGAAACTTATATGCATTATACTTCAATATACTCCATTGATATCAGTGGCTTGAAAGAGTCTTGAGGGCTGAATTTTGCAATGTGTTTGAAGGTCTTAAATCCTGTTTGAATAATCCTGTTTGATCATTTTTCAGTAAGATTTGTGTATCTATATGAAATTCCTCCTGGTTTATGCTGGATCCATGGCATGTTCCCTTGGGATACTGATCTCTGTTAGATTTGTTCACTGGCTTGCTCTTGTTTATTTGTTTGCTGAGAATTTGGTGTCTTTGGTAGCAAATAGCAGTAGTGGTGCTTTTTAGTGTGTTACTGAAAGTAAGAATAGCCTCCAGTTATTCTCTCCCTCCCCTGAGCCCAGTGCCACTTGCTCCTGGTAAAGTCACTGCCTTTAGTTTGGCAGATCTATGAACTAGAGAGAAGAGAGGGTGAGGAAGAGCAGAAGAGTTTTGTCCTTGAGAGAATAAATAAGCCAACTTTTGGGCTGCCTAAGGCTTGGCTGTGAATTTAGGCTTTCACAGTTCTGTTTTACACAGTCATAGTCACTTGAAACATTTGCAGACTCTTAAAGATCCACCAGAATTAATGAGATGATCATTAATATAACTTTTTGTCAGTTTTTGCAAACGCTTCTTATCAGATATTTCATACTAATATAGTACTTTTTAAATGTGTCTGGTTTTTTTTCCTTTTTTTTTTTTTGTTTTCTTAAAGTTTGGGGGTTTTTTTAAGTTTAATTATTGGGCAGTTAAGGCCATGGAATTCCTGAGTGTGAAAGTAGTTGTTGAATGTACTGATAATTTAGCCTATTTTTCAGAATAATGTTTTTGTATAGTGAGACATGTTTTTACCCCATGTAAAGCAGGGAGATGTCTTAGCTGTATGATTAACACATTATTTTGTGGACCATATGTTTAAAACCTATCTCAGTCTTCTCTTAAATACATAGTTAAGTTTGGTGGTAGTGCTTTGGGGGTGGATACACCAAGATGTGGCAGGGACACTCCAGTTAGCTCTACATGATTTAAATCTACATGCACAACCTCTTTGCAGATTCTTTGTTTCTTTAGAATTCATGCAAACATGGGCCCCCACTGAATGCCTGGCCTAACCCTTCCTGCTCAGTTCTGGCTCTCTGCATCATGCCCAGGGGTACTTTTAGATGTGACTGGTGTTTTCCATAGGAAAGACAGTGCTCCAAACCCCATTCATTGCATGCTTGCAAGTGACTGTTCATCCTAAATATATTCCCAACCTGAGGGAACTGTGGCTGTAGCATGGTAGCTGCATTTCCAGTGTATGCAGGGTATTATCTCTAAAAACCTGTGTTGTGGCAGTGTTATCAATGTCTGTGCTTGAGCTGCGGCTCTGGACTCAGCCTTCAAAGTGGAAGTTTTCAGTCTTGACCTGATGAAAATCTGAGCCCTGCTGAAGATTTATTTGCAATGATTCACTGCTCTGTCAGGTGCCAGTGTGGTCCAGCAACAAATCTGCTCCTTAGACTGGCACTGGCTCTGGGCCTGAGACACCCCTGGAAAGAGGGTCCAACAGCTGAGCTGGGCCTGTTTTTCTGTGTTGGTGGAGCTTGGCTGACCAGACTGGGCCATGAGGCTGAATTCTCTGTCGCTGGAGAGGCAACACACAGAAAAATAAGATCCAAGGAGAGCAGGAACTGAAACCAGTACATGTTCTCTGTAAAAGCTTGTTTTTGACATGAGTGTTTGTACTATGTTGCACAACACTGTTGCAGTAAAATCCAGATTGGGTTTTATTCAGTGTTCCCAGAAGATAATTTGCAGATTCTAGGAATACAACTAAGGCTTTATAAGGACCACACTGAAATAAAAATTTTGCAAAGTAGATGCTGTTGCAGTCAGGATGCTTCAATTTATCCTGCTAAGGGACTCTTCTCTAATTAATTTTTGACAGTGTTCTCTGAGAAGAGAGGGTCTCGTTCTGTGGAGCCTGTCCTGGGATGCAACATTCTTGTGCCTTTTACTTATAAAGGATCCTTATCTACAGCCCACTGAAGCTGTTGGAATGGGAACAGGTTTTATTATAACAAAAGCTGGCTGCATATTTTCTAGGTATCCAATATGCCATTACAAATCTGACATATGTGCTCATAAATATAAGTTCTTATGTGTGAGCTGGCCCTTAAAGGTCTATCTGTTCATTATATAGCAGACTACTCTGTCCCTTGTCAACCTGGACACTTAGTTCTTTTGGCATTTATGATATCTTCCCCAATTTTCTCAGACTTCTACTTGTCTTGGTGAGGGAGATGAAACACAAGAAGTTCTTCTTTCTGGGGATCACTTTTAACTTGTCCAGAAGGAAGATATTTAAGGGTTAGTGTAATTTGGAGAAGGGTCGAGGGAAAGGTGCTTAAAATCACTGGGGTTGCTGTCAGAATTGGTCCTTGTGCTGCTTGAAAGAAGGATGATACTTTTCTCATCTGCTTTCCTTTCTTGGTACTGAAAACTTTTTCTTTCTCTGAAACACCAAGCAATTATTTTGAACATGATGAGCTGAACTGTTCATTGTAAATCTGATATGAACCAGTGGTTGCAATAAATTATTCCTAATTTAAATGGCCATTGCTGAGAGCAGATGTTGATCCCATATATGAATGCACTGGAGAAGCATAAATTATGGAACTTTAACTGAATAAATACTTGTGGCTTGTTATTTACACCTCTGCCAATCTCTTTAGTCTGTGGCTCTTGGTTGTGTTGTGTGTTTTTGCTGCTAATAATGCATATCTCTTGATTCTCTATTGTGTCTCTGAAAGGATGTGTTGGACCCTGGAACTGAAATTTCAGCTTCACTCAAACTTTCTCTTCCTAGATGGGCTCAGAGATGGTGAACCCTGTCTGCTCTCTAGTGTGGCTGCTGTGTCAGTGCCTATTCACTGTCTGCTGAGGAGAGGGAGAGGCACTCACATGAAAGGCAACAAATGGCCAGAAGTTGTGTCCAGGGAGGCTTAGGTTGGATATTAGGTAAAGGTTCTCACCCAGAGGGTGGCTGGGCGCTGGAACAGGCTCCCCAGGGAAGAGGTCACAGCCCAGAGCCTGACAGAGCTCAAGAAGTGTTTGGACAATGCTCTCAGGCACATGGTGGGACTCTTGGGGATGGTTCTGTGAAGGGGTGGGAGTCAGATTTGCTGATTATTGTGGATCCGTTCCAACTTGGCTTAATCTGTGACTCTGTGAAATGCCTCAGTGTCCCAATACTGATGTTGGGGGTGGTGAGGTCCTGGCACAGGCTGCCCAGATGGCTGCCGCACCCCTGGAAACATTCAAGGCTGGGTTGGACAGGGCTCTGAACAACCTGATCCACCTGAGGATACCCCTGCTCATTGCTGGAGGATTGGAACTAGACCTGTAAATGTTCCTTGCAACCCAAAGCATTCTATGATTCACCCTTTCCATCCTTTAAGAAACAGCTCAAAGGCTGGAAGGGCCATCTGGGAGACTGACTGCAAGCACTTAAAAACCATTTGTTGCCCAGCCTTGTCTGAGCTCCTTCTGTCAGTCCTGAGGCTCCTGTGTTTGGATTCCCAATCTAGAAGCTCTTAAGGTTTCCTTAGTGAGGGCCAGCTGCACCCTCCCTTCCTTGAGTCCTCTGGCTGCCTTCCTGGGTGTGGGCACTTTGTTTGTCCCTGGAGTGGGGCTGTGCATCCGTCCTGCTTCACTGCACACCCCAGGGCAGTGCTGGCTGCCAGCTCCTGGGATGGAACCAAGCCTTCTGCAGCTCTGGGCTTGCAGCTCAGCTGTGTGGGCACAGGGGGGATTTGAAGGCTTTCCTACAGGTAGCTGCTTTACAGAGCTTTGCAAACACTCGTGCTCTTTTCTTAATACAGAAGGCACAAAAGATCTGAACGAAATTTTTGTGTTGAGTGTTCCATGATGGCTGTTTCCTTCTGGGGTTAGGTCAGGAGTCTTGGGTTGTTCAGCATGTCTTTAGCTCTCAGCTTCTCATCTTGCTCTTTCTCACCTCATCCTTCCCACTGACTCTTCCACTCACTGCATTTATCTGCTTTTCTTTGTTTGGTCCCAACAGAAAGGATCAACTTGTCCCTTTCTTTTTTTCCTTCCTCTGCATCTCTGTTAGAGCCCTTCTAACACTTTGTTTGTGTTGGGGAAAAAATTGCTTCAAACCCAATTTCAGCTGCTAAACTGGAGTTTGATGCTCTCCTTAAAGCATCTTGAGCTATTTCAGTTGAACAGGATCTTGTTTGTTTTGTTACAATCTGATGTTTCTTGTTGGAAGGATACTTTAGGCCACAGCATTCACGATGCATCAATTCCATAACACCAGTGGGACTCTGTGTGTAGGTGACATGCCATTTAACATTGCTCACTTCCTGGCCCTGTGTTCCTGATTCAGCAGATATCCAAGCACGTGCCTAATGTTAAACATCAATAAAAACACATTAATAACACATTAATAGGCCCTCTTTTGACAGCTAATTCAGTCACACACTCCCTGGGAAATTTGCTAACCCTGTGCCCAGATGTGCAATCTTCATCTGAACCTGCCAATTTGACATGGAGGCCATTGTGTTGCATGGGCCATCACCACTGGCTCCCTGGAACCCTGGCACAGGGAGAAGGCATCTCACCAAAATCTGGCACTGCATTTATACAAGTCTGGGAGTGCAGAAGATCCTTCCAGGCCAAGATGTGCTCAGTGTGTGGCTATACAATCCACAGAAATGCACCCTGGAAGTGTAAATCAGATGCACAGACTTGCCTGGGAAGCCACACTGTCCCCAGCACTGCACACCAGGCAAAGCAGTGCTCAGCCACCTCCTGCTTGCAGCTGCTCTTCCAAGTGTTTCTCCTCCAAGGGCTGATGCCTGCACATCCTCCCAGCCTCTCCATCTTCACAGCCACAGGAAAACTCCTCAGGAGCTGCTCAGGAATCACTTGGCATAAGGGAAGGCATCTGTTAACAATGAGGCAGCAGAGCACCATTTCTGGGCTGGATCCTCTGCAGAGAAGAACTTGTTACAGCCCAGCATTCTCTGGTGCTGTGGCTGGAGAAGGGCAATTTCAGCCCTTCTTCAGCCTGGATTCAGCTTGAAAAAATAATGTAGACACTGCCAGAGAGAAATCAGGCCAACTTTCGAAACAGTTTAACAATGAGCATCTTGTTAATGACTATGAGGATGTCACCACTAATCTGTGTCAGAAATTGGGCCCTTCTGCTCTCCAGAGTCTGCCCATGTCCTTACAAACTGGTCCAGGCTGGTGGCTGAAGTGGTGCCATGGTGCTTTCCACCTCCTTTCCCAACAGTTCACATCCAGAGCAGAGGTGCCATTCCCTTCCCATTCCTTTGCCTGATTCACCTCTTTGTGTGGCCACACAAGGCTGAACCCAAGCAATGGGTTTGGGTTGAAAAGGGCAAAGAAAAGGCAGGAGAGTGTTTTCCTTTAGTGTGTGGACCCGTGAGTTGCTGATGTGAAGCTGCATCATCGCACAGGAGCCTGTGAGGTTGCAGCATCCCAGACCAGAACTTTTGGGGCAGAACAGGGGTAAATGAGCAGTGGGAGGAAGGGAGGGTAAAAAATGCAGAGGGAAATGGTACAAGGCTACAAAGAGAGACACCTCCACAAGGTGCCCGAAGTTAACTGAGATGAATCAAGGTGAAGCAGGTTATGTAACTGCCACAACATTAAAAATAGGTTATGCTGTATATTAAGATTTCATTTATAAATTGTTTATAAAGCATTCATAAATGTTAGATGTGGTAAGCACGTTATGCACACAAATACTTTGTGTCCCAGCATTATCGATGGCCGTGTCCAGGGCAGCTGCAGATGTTATAGATGGTTAAATCACAGCTCTGGAGACCAGCAGGTCAATAGCAATACACAATAAATGATTCATCAATCACCTCAACATGTATCAAGGAATTATGTGCTCTTTCTAAATGGAACCTTAATGTGAAGTGTGACCTTAGGAACTGTGAAACAGGGAACTTTTGCCCCTTTCATCTTTTTTTTGCTCCTAAAAAAAACCCAAACCGAACCACAAAACACCAACACCAATTCCCCCACCCCCCAGCCCCCCACCCTCAACTCTCAATTCACCAGTTTAATAAAGATTGTGTTTTTCCTCACCTCTGGCTTGAGAAAGGCCACAGGCTCCTGAGAATTAAAAGGTTTTATGGAGTACATAGAGTATTTGGATGTGCTCCTGTCTGCTGCAAATGTGTTTAGTGTGTTTTGGGGGTATGGACTCCAGGGTTGCAGGGAGAAGACTTCTAACCCCAGCAGGATGTCACCTTGCCAGCCAGGGTGTCTGCAGATCCCTGGAGAAAGCACAAGTGCAAAAGTAATGTGAATGTAAATTAACTAAAGAGAAAAACAGAAGATCCATGAAATAAGACTTGAACATGATAATTTAATTTATTAGAATGAACGCTACATCCAGCTCTGGCCATTTGCTTACATCGAAGATGTCACCAGAGAAGATGCTAGCATTGCAGACCCTCAGCACAAGGCAGGCCAGGTAAGACTTGTCCTTCCCTAGCATGGCATCCTCCATAATCCTGGAGGAAGGCATAAAGCCTGTCCATCCTATGCCATCTCCCATTCCTGTGCAGAGCTGAGTCTCACAAGACTCTTTTCACAAGTGGAAGAGAAAGAAGATGCTCCTGTCTTTTCACTCTTGGCTGAAGTCCTGGCCAGGGCTGTGTCTTCACAAGTCTCTTCAGGAGGGCACTGGGACCTGGCCCAGCTCTGTAGTGTTTGAATTGAGTATCAATATTAGCCACTTGCATGTGGTGTCAGAGCAAAGCCCATGGATAATGTGCATTTAAATGTCACACAAAAATAAGACAAAATAGGTGCAAATGCTTTGGAATAATGTTTTCAACACGAGTATTGGGTAAATCTACCAGATTTTTCCCTTTCATGTAGCTCTCCAAATGCTGCTGCTGTTGGTTTCAGTATGAAATCACATCCTCTAAAGCTTGTCCATGCTGGGGGCTCAGGGTCACACAAGCTCTGTTGAGAGAAACAACAGGAGGGATCAATGATGTTGTTAACACAAACCTCTTTATTAAAAAACACTGGATATGAACAGGAGCGAGACAATCTGTGCTTCCCAAAAAATCCACAGGGCAAGGAGGCTCTGTAAGGAAACATCCACCCTGCATCAGAAAAGTTTCCAGCCTGAAATGCCTGGTTTTTGCCCGTGGCTGTAAAGAGAGGCCAGGGTGATAAATTGTCATGGAGATATCCACTTATGCAACCAGTGCATTCAGATGAGATAAATCAGAACCACAGAATAATCTGGGTCGGAAGGAACCTTAAGGATCTCGTTCCAGCCCCCCTGCCATGGACAGAGACACCTTTCACTAGACCAGGTTGCTCAAGGCCCCATCCAGCCTGGCCTTCAACATTTCCAGGGATAGAGCATCCACAGCTTCTCTGGGCAACCTCTGCCAGGGCCTCACCACACTCACAGTAAAGAATTTTTTCCTAATGAGCAACCTAAATCTATTTTCTGTCAGTTTAAACCATTCCCCCTTGTCCTATAAATCCCCATGTCCTGTCCCATCAAACATAGCTGAAGTTAGCAAATGTGTTTAAAAGTTTCAAAGGACCCAGGGACACAGGGACACACCTCTGAACCCCAACTCTGAGCACAGGAGACTCATGTCTTTGGAGATCAGACAGACCAAACCCCTTTCCCTCCCCATCCAGGATGCAGTTCCATGGGGTTCAGGTTTGTACCTCAGGTGCTGTGGTACAAACATGAGGACTATGTCTCATTCCCAGTACTTTTCCTTTTCACCACACGCACCATGGGCCAGGTGCAGGGTGACCTTCTGGGCGAGCAGGGCACCAGGCAGCCTGTCAGCAAGGAGCCACAGGATGGGGAAATACAGCTCTCCTGGGGGACACCCATGTGAAATGTCCAGGGGAAGAGGAAAACCTGCTGCAGCTTTATCTCAGCTTTGTGCAAACCTGCCCTGATGAGACCTTCAGCTGAGAGCCTTTTTGAGCTGTTCCTGAATGAGCATGGTCATATTTTCCCTCTCTCTGTTCCCTGCACCCCTGGCTGTGCTGTAGATAAGGCAGCAGTGTTTTGGCAGCTGGGAGGTGATGCTCTATCTGTTTGCACATGCAGGACACTAATGGAAACGTGCCACCCATCACTGGGGTCAGTTTGCCTCTGCTCATCGTGCTGGGGACACTGGCTGGTTGTTTTGGTGGCAATGCAAAGGGCAGCAGTGCTGGGGACAGACCAGGCAGATGTCACCTTTCAACACCAAAAAAGCCCCTGCACCAGTCTTGCTCACAGCTCTTTTGCTCGGTTCCAGACCTCTTTCTCCCCTAGTCACTTTAGATTTTTAGTTTCAGGGTATCTTTTTCTGACATCAGATTTATTTATTTCATAGCCCCTCACTGTTCTCAGTGTCTCTTTTCTGCAAGTAGACCATAGCATTTTTCCTGTTCATTCAAGCCCTGGGTTTCTGGGTTTGGAATGCTCAGAGAGTGTCCCGACTCCTGTGCTGTGGATGGAGTTTCCCTCTCTGTGTTCAAGTGCATCTCATGGTTTCTCTACCTCCTGCCTTGCTCTGCTGTCTGCCTGATTCCAAGGTCAGGCACTGAGAGAACAGTAAGACTCCTGCCTGTCTGGGCTCTCCCTTCACACCTGGCACATTTGGTTTGAATTAATCCACAGCACTCTTGTCCCCTGCTGGCTCCCCACCACCACACAGGTAAGACTGGTTCTGGTGGCCTTGGTGCAGTGGAGAGGAGGCAGGAGGAGAGGAGGTTTAGTATCACCTCACTGTCTCCTGCAAAATCCGTGTTTTGTTGCTTAGTGACAACATCTTTATACTCAGTCCCAATGCCACACATGAAATGCTGAATGTGAAGCTCTGCCATGCAGCAAGTTTAGCTTTGCTAAATGCCACATCTCACCCAGCACTGCTGATGGGGCTCCCAGCTCCTTTTCCAAACACTTAAGGCACGTCAGGCCCTGGCACTGCAGATGGGCACAGCCACCCCCCAGCTCCGTGGCCCTCCAAAGCAGTGGTGGCTCTCTGCCATATTCAGAACTTCCCAAATATTGCTTGTGTCCAGGGGAGGGTGGGATGGGATCTGGGAGAAGATTCTTGCTGCCTAGAAGGACAGAGTTCCACAGACCAGCCCACAGAGCTCAGGAGTGAAAAACAACTGTCTCACACGTGTAGAAATGGCTTTGCTTACTTTGACCCAAAGTTTATTTTAATTCCACAGTCTTTCCCAGGAGGAAACACTTCAGCAGCTCTTTTTCTCACTTCCACCTGAAGAAAAAAGGCAACTCCTAACTATTTTCAAGCCTCTGTCTTGTGGATACTGTAATTCACATTAGGAAAACTTGCTCTGGAGCTGCAGGCAGTGACAGCCAGAGTGTGTAACAACCCCAATGACACGAGCAAGGGAGAACATGGACCAGGCACCCTCAGCTTGTGCTTGTGGAGCACCTTGTGCTTGTGGGTCCAACAACAGCAACAGGGAAGAGAAGAGAAAGAGAAGAGAAGAGAGGAGAAGAGAAGAGAAGAGAAGAGAAGAGAAGAGAAGAGAAGAGAAGAGAAGAGAAGAGAAGAGAAGAGAAGAGAAGAGAAGAGAAGAGAAGAGAAGAGAAGAGAAGAGAAGAGAAGGCTGTTTCAGTTGGAAGGGATCTAAAATGGTCATCCAGTCCAGCTGCCTGACCACTTCAGGGCAGACCAAAAATTAAAGCAAGTTATTAAGGTTGTTATCCAAATGACTCTTAAGCACTGACAAGCTTGGGGAACTGACCAGTTCTCCAGGAAGCTGCTTCTAGTGTTTGACCTGAGCTTTCAGTAAAGAAATATCCCCCCAAGAAAACCTGAGGCATTGTGAATTGGGAACAATCAATCACTCAGAATTAGACCAAAACTAAGAGAGTGGCAAAACTCCCCATCTGTATCAGAGAGAAGAGCTCAGGGACAAAAGCCTGGTTCAATCAAAATGAAGCAACTGCTGTATGAAAATGTGTATTTCATGGGCTGCCTGTGACTGACAATGCACCAAATATATTTTGGACAGTCTGCCTTGCTAGTAAACCCTGCCTAATCCATTCAGGGGACTGGAGAGGCTGCAACAGCCTTATCTATACCAAAATAATATTCCATTTCTGTCTTGTTTAATATTGTTTCATACGACACAGCACAGTCTGAGCTGAAAACTGCATTGCTGTTCTTAGAACAAAAGATCTCTCCTTTTAGGTGAAGTATCTATTTGCATTAGGAATGCCCAGGGGATGTGGATACAAGAACATGCTTTTTCCACAGGCAAGGTTGAGCAGGACTCTTGGTAAGCCCCAGGTCCTCTGTCTCAGAAAAAAAAATTAAAAAACCAAGTCAGGGCTGTAGCAACACAGTTGGACTGTATTTTATCTGCCATGCTGGGCAGCAAACCTGCACCTGCAATGGTGCACAGGAGGGCTGTAACAGCAAGAACATACCTCTGGAATGGATTTAGAGATAATAAGAAATCATCTTAATGCGACTGTTGAATGTACAAGGGACCTGGTAATAGTTACCACAGGTATACTTTCATTAACTCCCTTTAATTTAAAAGCTCAGTGTTTGCAGGAATCTTTTACTGGCAAGAAAAAGTGAAATCAAAGGAAAAATAATCTTTCTGAAAAGCAGTGCTGCTGTTTCCCCTAGGAGCTGCACAGCACAGCCTGAAATCACGTGCACTGATCCCTCCAGCCAGATCCTGCAGCCTGGGCCACACGAGCACTGCCAGTCCTGCAGTGCCATCCCAGTGCCACCCATTCCCCCCTTATCTCTACAGCAGGGACACCTCGTGCTCGCTGAGTACAAACAGGGCTTGGGTGGGACCTTTCCAGTGAGCAAAACACCAATGGCAGCACCCACCACATCACCAGAGCTACACCTTTCCCCCATGCTCCAGGTGAGACTGGGCACAGTCCGGGCTTGCAACACTAATGTTCCTCCACCCAGGAATAACCCATGTTCATACTCATTGAAAAAAAAAATAAAAAGGTGGTTTAATACCCAAACCTAGTATAGCTCTACAACAAAATATCTAAATTATGGAATCAGGATGCAATGTAACTCTCCTGAAAGTTAATAAGCTATTTGATCTACCCAATGCTTTATTACAATAAACACACCATGAAAATTAGGGATTTCAAAATAAAAGCCTGGAGCTGAAACTTGTGATGGCTGAGTCCAGGGGAGACAGAGCATTTCTTCAACATAGGGATGCCCCATTCCCTCCTCCACTCCCTGCAGAGGTTTACACCAGCTGCTGTCAGGGAAGGAGCAGCAGAGCTGACCCAGCTACCTGCTGGTTGACTTTTCAACATCTTGCTGAGCTCTTCTCCTAGTTCTGTGAGCTGTTCAGCTGTGTGAAAGCCTTCATGCAGATTCAGGCATTCCAGGGGACAAATGTTGGGAAGGCTGTAGGAAATTTTGGTGCAGTGATGGAGTATTCCTGTGGCTGCAGTAGGAAATGCCGTTATTGGCGGAAGCAGGATGAGGGGTGGGGACACAGAAAGGAAAAATTGCTGGGTTCAGGAAAGGTTTATTAAAGGAAAATAACCCAACCATTAGATGCTATCTGTATTATGAATCATATGCATTTCCAGCTCAGCTTCAATAGAGTTCCATGCTCCACAGGGAGTGTGGTGTTGCAGTGAGGTGACCTTTGGGCACAGCTGGGGGGTTTGGGGCTAAATTTGCCAAAATTGCTTAACTTTACCATGTCCCCTTGAGACTTCTGTCAGAGGAAAATTCTGAGAAGGCATAGCTATGGGGTTAACTTAAAGTTTTTATTAATGATCAAATGATGATCAGATGGAAATTAATTGGTGATTGAGTGAAAATCAATTGGTGATTAATCAATAATTGAATGTTAGTGAAACAGTGATTTAACAATGAGTTGACAAGGATTTGGCAAATATTTAATGGTGATTTCAGTGACTATTTGAACGATAGTTTAGACAGTGATTTGACAATGATTCCAAAAGTGATTTAAAAAGTGGTCAAACACTCTGCTACTTACTTCACTTCAAATACTTAACCTATAGCTGGATATATGGTGCTAGCATACAAAATACTTGTAAGCCCAATGTGAAATATTTCTTATCTCTTTCTAGATATCAGGTGCTGGGTAAGGGGTCTCTCAGCCTCGAAAATTAACCCTGAGAAATATCTCTGCCCAAGGGGTAGGTCCCACTGCCATGCAGGAGCCATTGCATCACTGAGCTGAGGGATTTCTGTGCCATGGTTTCAGGTGGAGGCACAAGAAATGTGCTTGGTGTCTTATCTCTGTCTCTTTTTTCTTTTATTGACTTACAGGATGCAGTTCAAAATAACCTGCAAGAAGCTTTGGCTACACTGTAGGCAGTTCACAGAAGGATATGTCTGGGTCTTGATGCCTTTCAAACTCTTCATTCTTCTCCCCAGCATTCCCACAGGCTGGAAGGACGCACAGAAAGTTGGTGTCTTTTCCCACCCCACCACAGGAGTTTGTAGATGCTTCCAGCTGGGCCCACCTGGAGAAAGGGTCCAGGGCTGGGAGTTTTCATGGGATAAACCAGGAATGCAAAAGTACTTCACAGGAGAAGAAAATATGTATCTATGAGTGTCTTTGGGTGTTTTCTCTGTAGTGAATCCAAGGCATCTCCTTGCCCTTGGTTGACCTTCACATCACCACGAGCTTGAGGAGAAGCTCACATGGGCTGTGGAATGGGAAATATGGATTGAGGGACTTCTCTGCATAAGACAGAGCTGAGATCTCTTACTCCTGAAGGGAAGAAGTTGGAATGAAATTGAATGGCCACTATCCATTGTTGTGTATCAGTTTCCAGGTAATATTCCACTAAGGGTAGAGGTTTAACATCAGTGAGGCTGATGGATTGATTGATTGATTGATTGATTGACAGCTAAAGCAATTTTTTATGCTAAAAATGGTGTCTGGAGAAAGCTGGGTCACAGAGTGAACCTCACAATGAGGTCAGCACAGTTAGCCTGGTCTTTACTTCACATACTGGAGCCTTCCCAGGCTACTCCAGCCATGGCAGCCTGAAGCACATTGCTTTCTCCTCTCCAGCACTGGTGTTGTTCTCTTATCTCTCATTTCTGACTCATTCACAATCCAGTTTAGTCCACCTTGCCATCTGAGGTGGCCATATCCCCTTTGCAGTTGGGTTCCAGGACCCTCTGTGTGCACAGGAGCAAAAGGGGCCCTGTGTGTTGAACTGGCAGAGGCCAAGCTGCAACAGGAGCCCAGGCAGGCTTGGCCCCAGCACCTGAACAATGGGTGGGCATCCACCTGAGAGCCTCTGGTCTGCAGGCTGAGCATGAGAACAGACATCTCAATGGAAAACAGTGCTGAGAACGCTCCAATCTTAGTGAAACTCATCCCACCATAGGCTGTGACTCCCACAAAGCAGCTCAGCCTGTGAAGTGACTGCTCATCCAAACCCTTCTCCCACAGCCTCTGCTGCCTTGCCCCAGGCTCAGCAGGAGCCTCGGAGCTGTGTGCAAATTAAGGTGGAGTTAAATCCCCCTTCTCTTGCAAGGGGCTCTGCAGGGAGAAGCCACCCCAAGGATCTGGGTGTCATGCCCCTACACCCAACTTTTCACCATCTCTCTCCTGGCCTCAGGTGCATATGGAAACCCTCCCTGTCCATTGGTACATCTGGCAGGTCTGGCTGTGTTTCTGCAGGCAAGGAGAGCTGGCAGCCTGTGAAAAGGCCATGCAGGGCTGCATCTCTCTAAATACTGATTTTTGCAGCAAAGGCACCAGCACTGCCAGAAACTCCTGCAGGATTCAGACCCATTGAAGGATCACAAGCAGTGCAAGTGTCACTGGGTCCTTCCGTGAAAGCTGGAGGGAGCCTGTCCCCATTCAAGGAGCAGCTGGCACATGGAATTTGTCTGAGCAAGCTGTAAAGGATCTCTGAGCCCTGCAGGGTCTGTGCAGAGCGCCTGGCACGGCTGCCTCAGCAGTGAGTCACACCTGTACTCCACTTTCCAACACAAGGCATTACATGCAAATGTTCTGGGGCGTTTTTGGCAAGCAGCTTCATACTGGTACCCCCTTTGCCTCTTCTCTTAGCTACAGCACCTTGTGTAACTGGTGCTGTAATATAGCATATTTATCCCATTACTCAGGCTGTCTCTATGCTCTTTCACTGTACCTTGGAAACCAAATTTCTATTCTTGCCAACAAATCACTTTCAGATGAATGGGGGAGTATGTGGTAGCTTGGGTTTCTTTTAATTTTTTTTTAAGAATTTTTTTTTGCAATCTAAGTAAAGACTTTAGGATCTATTTTTAAAGATTATATCCCCCCCCTCCACCCACTGTGCTGCAACAACTGAACACTTTGGCTTGACGAGAATATTAGCAAAGCAGTCACAATCTGTAGGGTGCACTTCTTAAAACTACATTGCATAATGGGAAAAGCACAACACAACAAAATGCAGTGGGGGTTGGGCTTTTCTGTAGTATGGGAACTGGAAAGTCATGTCTTCAGCCAGGATTGATCACCAACCAGTTCACAATAACCCACCCCCTGACCTTTCCTGCTTTTGTCTCCCAGATACAAATCTATTGATTTTAGAGCTATGCTAGAGCGTGGTTAATACAATGTTTTGTGGGAAATGTACCTGCTTAAACAATCTCTTTTTCCTCCTTGATATATTTTGGTATTTAAGGAAACCAATAAGTACAGTAATGGCAATGATACGCCTGTAAGATGATTTGAAAAGTGTGGTTTAACCATTAGAGTCTGGGGGAATTGCATTAGCTTTAATAAAATCCTATAGGACTTCAATGAGGGTAATAACTTTAAAATGTTTTTATTAGCAGCATTGCCAATATCTATTCTGAGATCTGCAGTGTTAACAAATTAGATGTGATAAAAAAATTCCATTTGATTTGGATGAAGGCTGCTGTGTTCAA
The DNA here is from genome assembly GCA_013399945.1 of Ploceus nigricollis. Taxonomy (NCBI): domain Eukaryota; kingdom Metazoa; phylum Chordata; class Aves; order Passeriformes; family Ploceidae; genus Ploceus; species Ploceus nigricollis. The sequence continues at coordinate 467,629 of VXBC01007695.1, forward strand.
GGGAAAACACAGCACTTTCTAGATTTTATTGGAAGTCCTTGGGAATTAGCCACCCACATGGGGTGTAATGAGTGATTAATGCTGGCCATGTGCTATTTATCCCTTAAAATGTGATCAGGAGCTGATTATTTTGTGATTTGATTAAGAAGCTGCATGGACTTAGATTCAAAGGAAAACACATGGAAGAAGGGTTGCAAGACAAAGGCTGCTGCTAGGTAAGGATGTTCTTGGGACCTTGCTATAACCAAATATCTCTGATTAAGATTCAGCTTTTGCAGTGCTTTAGGCTCCTGTATGCTTGCATCTATCTTAGAAGAACTGGGCTAAGTCGATGAGGGTAGATGAGGGAATTTGGCCTTATTCTGCAGATCTTAGTGAAGCTAAAAGCAATAATATTGCACTTCAGGCCTCTGGAACATGTCGGGGAGAAGGGGAAGAAAAGATGAAGATTTGATATAATGTTTAAATTTTGAAAAAGAAAGATGTTCATTGTGAGCTGAGCTCCCCTCTTTGAATAACCACTCTTTGGGAGTGCCTTAGGATACAGCAAACAGGAAACCTTGGATGATAATAATGATAAATTAATAGTGTAATAAATTAATAGTGTCCTGTGGCTCTGTGCTTTGGCATATAATGAAGGACACTGAGAGACAGGTCCATGTGACTATCTCTGCCACAGAGATGGGGTAACAACCACAGCACCACAAAGTCCTGGGATGGGTGTTTTCTAGGCCTCTTCTTTTCCCTGATTTCTCTGATTTTCCTCCTGTTAATACGTGTTGATCTACAAGAGGGTTGAAGCTATCTGTGTGGGGCAAGGTGAAAAAAAAAAAGAAATATGCTTTCTTTTTTAACAACTTTCTTCTTTCTTGAGCAATTTTTGGTCTGCTTTCTTTCTTGAGCAAGTTTTGGTCTGCTTTTTTTTTTTTTTNTTTTTTTTTTTTTTTTTTTTTTTTGGTAGGTTTTTCTTTTGAAGCCCTGAGATGTGACTGTGAAAATGGAGATGCCTTCTCCAGTTTAGGAAGAGTCTTGTGAGAACCAGAAGATGGATTTGAATGAGCCACAGAGGAGCCACGAGGTGTATGTCTGCAAATCTGCTGGCAATTGCAGGGAGAAGAGGAGGAGGCCGCGTCTGTGTACGAATGCAAAACGGTTGATGTGAGAATTGATGCTTATCCTAATTAACTGAGGGAAAGCAAATTCAATTTGTCTGGCAAATATGTGCATGTTGAATTCAGTTTGCTTTATAATGGTTTGAGTTTAACCCTGTTAAAGGACTGTGATCCAGGACAGAATGCCTGGAACCAAATGGGAGACTTCACCAGTGAGGGGTCTGTCCCCATCTGAGAAAACAGGAAGAAATGTAGAATAAAAGACAAGGCAAAGGATTCCCAGCTTTGCTGTGTGGCTACCAGTTTTAAAACAGACTGACTGCCAAGTTTAAAAGATGGTCAATGTTTAGAGACCTACAGACAGTAGATCTTTAGCCCTTTCTGGCTTTGCATGTACTGAGATGACATCAAACATGGTGTGTTTGGCCTGCTGGCTGGGGGACAGGAGAGAGGGGTTGGCAGGCCTTGCAAGTAGCTGGTGCTTTAGCCTGAGAGCTTAAAAGAAGGTGAACTTATTCACACAAAAATCAACCTTGTATTGAGTCCTGTCATTCATGGTTTCTCTAAGCTCTTTGATTCAGAGGAAGTTATTATGTTGTTTTCTAATTTGTTTCTTCTGGAAGTGGTTCCTCTTGTCTTCCTAAGCATTGGTGGAGATTTTCTTTCTGAACAAATGTCTCCATCTGCTTTTTCCATCTTGAATCCTTTCCCCATCACCTCTCCCTTGCCCTCTTTTGTGATTCCTCCTGCCTTCACTCCTGCCAGCACTGGTGAGACCATCTTGAGTGCTGTATCCAGTTCTGGGCCCTCAGTTTAGGAAGGATATTGAGATGCTGGAGCGCGTCCAGAGGAAGGCAACGAGGCTGGTGAGGGGCTTGGAACACAAATCCTGTGAGGAACGGCTAAAGGAGCTGGGGGTGTTTAGCCTGGAGAAGAAGAGGCTTAGAGGTGACCTTATTGCTCTCTACAACTTCCTGAAGGGAGGCTGTAGACAGGTCAGGGTCGGTCTCTTCCACCAGGCAGCAACTGACAGAGCAAGGGGACAGTCTCAAGCTACATCAGGGAAGGTATAGGTTAGATATTAGGAAAAAAATTTCACTGAAAGAATAATAAAGCACTGGAATTGTCTTCCCAGGGAGGTGGTAGAATCACCATCTCTGGATGTGTTTAAAAAAAGACTGGACATGGCACTTGTTGCTATAGTCTAATTGAGGTGTTAGGGCATAGGTTGGACTTGATGATCTTAGAGGTCTCTTCCAACCTCATTATTCTGTGATTCTGTGATTCCACTACTTGCCACTTTTTGGATGCCTTTCCCTGCTATGGCAGACACACAATACCAGCCAAGGACTCAGGAATGCTTCCCTCCTGTAGCTCTCCTGTGTGTCTCACACTCCTTTCCCCAAGCATCCCCCAAAAACCACTCTCCCAGTCTTCTCCTGCCTCCCCTCAGGTCCTGTGTGCAGTTTTAGACACCACAATAAAGATACAAAGCCATTAAAGAGTGTCGAAAGGAGGGTAATGAAGATGGTGAAGGGCCTTGAGGGGAAGCTGCATGAGGGGAAGCTGAGGACACTTGGTCTGATCAGTCTGGAGAGCAGGAGCCTGAGGGGAGACCTCACTGCAGTTACAGCTTCCTTGTGAGGGAAGATGAGGGACAGATGTTGATCTCTTCACTGTGGTGACCAGTGACAGGGCTCAAGGACACAGCTGGAGCTGTGTCAGGGGTAGTTTAGGCTGGATATTTGAAAATCCAGAGGGTGGTTGGGCATTGGAACAGGTTCCCCAGGGCAGTGGTCACAGCACCAAGCCTGACAGAGCTCAAGGGGTGTTTGGACAACACTCTCAGGTACATGGAGTGATTCTTGGGATTGTCCTTTGTAAAGCCACTCGAGGATTCCTGTGGGTCCCTTCCAGCTCAGTCTGTTCTATGATTCCATGATTCCTGGCCATCCCACTGGCATGCTTTCTGTCCTGCATTTTCCATTTTTGTAACTCAAGCCATACAGAAATTCTTTGTCTTCTCACAGTATGTCCAATCAGTGACTTCCCTGGATCCTATAGATGATATTAACATTTCTGTCTGGAAGATTTGTAGGTGCTCTGCCCTCAGACTGCTCCTCCAGGTTTACAGCTGCTTCTTGAATAGAATATATCATGTGCACAGCTGGCTGTGAGGGATGATGCAGGACTTTTTGTCTGCTGACTGTCAGGTCTAAAGCAGCCCTGTTTTCCCACCACTGAGACCCACAAGACAGGTGCCACGTTTGATTTTGGCCACCCCTCCCCCTCAGACCCTTCCCTTGCCAAATGACCAGGCAACCACACTGACACACTGTTTGCAGTTCCAGCTTTACCTGACATGTTTTTCACTGAAGATTTTGAGGTAAGAGAGAGTCTGTCTCTTTTGATTAGTGGTGGGAAATACCTAGAAGAGTTTTGCCTGTCATTAAAATAATAGAATGCAGAGTTTATTTCTCCCTGGAACCCAAACTAAAGGACAACTTGCAAGAAATATCTCAGGAGATGGCCAGCACAACATCCAGAGAAGAAATGAGTTAAATACCTCAAATCAGAGCTGCACTTGGTGTAATGTGGCATGAGTCCACTAAAGTCAAAGGAAGAGCTCAGATTCAAACCAGCTGAGTCTCTTCCACCCAAGAAGTTTCATACAAGCTTTAGATGACACTGGTTTTGCACTAAACCACTAAACAAGCCAGCAGAGAGACCCAGGGTCTCTCTCTCTCTTTTTTTTTTTTTTTTTTTTTAAGAATAATATGGGGGAAAAAGCTGCTAACAGTGTCACAGCAAATTCTCATAACAAGGACAGAACCCAGCACAGGCTCATTTACAGCAGGGGTGGAGATTTTTAGGCAATTATTGCATCTTGTGTGAGATCAAGAGGCTTGTGGAGCATTGAATGGGACCTGGGAGGGTTCTGTGGGGAGCAGGACGTGCTGATGCTGTGCTCACTTGGGCTCAGAGGGAACATGACAGAAGCAGGATTTTCAGCTGCTTGTCCCTTTGAGACTGTCCCGTGTCACAGGGTGCTGCTGAGATGTGCATCAGTGAGCTGCAGCCAGGGATCCAGGAGTGTGCTGGGATCAGTCAAATAAATCCAAAATTGTAACTGAGAACCAGAGAGAGTCTTGCTAGTGCTGACTCCTAAATAATAAGGCAGGAGTGAGAGATAGGAAACCAGAGAGTCTCATTTATTGTTGCTTAAGAGAGAGGAAGACATGTTCAACATGGACAAATTTGCTTTTTTTTCCATTATTCTTTCTTTTTTCTAAGGCTGGAGAAGCTGTCTCAGAACTATTTCCCGCAGAACTGCAAGATGCTGCAGGAGAGGAGACGGCTGTAATTTCCAGGAAACCAAACTAAAGAATTATTATCGACAAGGCTCTTCTGGCAGACCATTAAAAAACCCAGCAGCCATTTTTTCACTCCTGATATTGTGTGAGATAATGGAGTCAGTGGCTGCACAGACAACTCCTGCCTCATTACTCTGACACCATGGTCAATAGATTCAAAGAGGCAGCTGATGGAAGTGGGACCAGAGGGTCTGCAGGGACTGAGGCACAGAAACTTCTGCCAGCAGATCTGTTTGGGCAGCCAGAGACCAAAACCATGGCAGGGGTGGGTGGTGGTGGGGGTGCAGTTAGGGGTAAAAGTGACCTGGGTCTCTCTGAGATGAGATGATAGATCTGCTTCTTTCCTCCTTTGAGAAACCAGTTTCTAAACCATGAAATTTCTTATCCCCTCTAAATGATTGTTGAAACTCTTTGTAGCTCTTCTTGATACTTTAGCAAATGAAAATCTGTGAAATTTCATTTGATGGCTTAATTTTTTTTCTAAGCATGATTTGTTAATCATGAAGAAAACAAAGGCCTGTTTTAATTTTCTAGAAGCAAACTCCAATAAGAGACTTTGACAGAGGATGTTCCTTTGTAAGGACAAGGTTCCTGAGTGATAAGGGGAAGAAAACACAAAACCTGTGATCTGTGACCCTAACCCATCTCTGACCACACAGATTTGATACTGCACCAAGTGAAATTATAGAAAACTCCCATTACTTCCAGCTGGGTTAGGTTAAATCCCCAAGGAGAATGTTTTGAACGTAGAAGCTTGGTCCTTTCCCTTTGAAGTCTCATTAGGATTCCATTCCATTAGGAATCTGACATGGGCATTTCTTCTGAGCCACAGGACTGGAGACAGTTCAGAACAATAGTGACTGGATCAGTTGCCCTCTCCTGTGTGATCAGAGGGACTCAAGACATGGACAGATAATCCCAGGGCATCTTACTGCTCAGATGTCCACACCCTCCTAGCCAGAGCCTTTGTTCTAGGCTCAGGGGTGCAATGAAGATGTGGCTGGCCATGCATGCTAAATTATCCTCTCATCCTGTAGGTGATCCAATTAAGCCAAATTTGAAGAGAAGCAGAGAACTTCATGCTCTGCCTTGCTGTGCATGAAGTCAGCAACTTACTAATGGACATTGATCTCTGGGGCTGTCAGTCTGTCTAGGGCTGGATGGAAGAGTTTTCAGATTTTTTTCTCATCACATCATTAGGTTTCATACTGCAAGCAATAAACTCTGTAGCCTGCAGCTGTGAAAACACTAATTTTAAATCTATTCTGTTTAATATTTTTGAGAAGTTGCAGCTCTATTTTTTGATATATATTTGTATTTTTCTCCAAAAAACTTCACAAGTTCTTTCAGTTTATTTTTCCTCTTTTCTGATTTTCTGAACTTTCCTATCAATTAGAATATCTTTTTTGCTCCTTCCTTTTATTCCCCCTTCTCTTTTTTCTCCTTCCTCTCCCTTTTGTTGCTAGAGCAACATAAACCTTCAGAGCAGAGGGGATTTACACAGTAAAGACTGTAAACATACGGTGACACTAAAGTTTTGCTTGTTATTTATGAACATAACATGAACTCTTCTGGATGTCAACAATCTGTTTGGGGTGTGTTAATCTAATATTGTCTTCCCCCTTTCTAGGACTGTGATTTCCCAGATCTGTTGGCTTCATTCTACGTCTTCAGCCTTGTGAGATCAAAAGAATAGCCCTTGGCTAGGACTGAGTGACCTTATCTAGGAAAGGAGCTGTCACCCTTCAGTGGCATGTGCAAGAGTGTCTCTCTCCTCTTTCTGTTGTATTTCTTTCTTCACCCTGTTTACTCTCTAGAGGTCTCTATGCTTTATTGGTCCCTACAGCTCCTGAGTCCTGTAGTAGTTAGCAAAGCAAATTTTTCCAGGATAGTTCTCCACCTAAAATATCAGAGGCACATCAGTGCAAAAGCTGTCTCTGGGCATAGATGTTTTGAAGGCAACAATCATGTGAAACCTTGAGAGAATTTTATCAGCCTGTGTCTTTTGCCTTAGTGAAAGAAGGTGCAATACCTGCCCTTCTGATGTTGTGGGAGGTTATGGTTAAACACGGAAATATTGCACTGGGTGAGAACAAGCCACATTTCTGTCTGAGTTAAACACAGGCTTGGAAAATAATAACAGGAGTTAAAGTGTGACTAAGCACTTCCAAGGGCTGTTATGCTTGACACTGAATGCAGCTGGTCATGCCCTTAAAGTCCTTTTTAATATGATTACTGTGTTGCTCATTATTCAGAGGTCCAGAAAAGCAAAAATTGTTATGTTCTTACAAAGGTAAGTAGCTGCTCAGGTATGTCCTTATTCTTCCTGCACCAGGACCCCTGAAGAGCCCTCTCTGTCATGACCAGGTAGGATCCATGGGGTTTAATTCAGGATTCTTTCTCATTGAGTATTTTATAATGAACCATGGTTCATCCAAGTCCTTAGGTTTGTGCATAATTACATCTGAAGTCAGAAGTTGATGCTCTCACTGTGTTACAGAAGACACACTGGTGCCACAGGCACTGCAGAGCAGCAGCTGGGGAACTTCCAACACCAATCCTGCTGTCCAGGACAGGGTACAGTCCACAGGAAGCAGTGCTGGATCTGCTCCTGCTATTAATGAACAAAAAGAAATCCCTCTCCTGTCTGAGGCAATGCTGGGCTGGAGAATGAGCCATACAGGAAACCTGACTTTAATTTCCTTTTCAATCCCCATGTTCAAATCTCCATGACTGTGATTCATTACTGAGAAATGACTCTGTTCTACCTTCGTATGTTGTAACTAGATTAATACAACCATTTCACATATGTTGGTGATGATGGCCAGTGCTCAGCACACCTGGGATTGAATTAAAAGCTGCTGGGACTGAGGGCATGAGTCACAGACACAGGCTGAGCTCGGGAGCCAACCTTTGGAGCTGTGGCTGAGAAACAGCTCCTGTGGATGAAGGAGGTGTGAGGTTCTGCACAGAGCTGGGTGGTGACCTCAGCCTCACCCCGTTTTTACATTGCAAAGAGGAGTTACTGGCTCAACACTGGCACATCCATGGGACTGAGAGCCCAAGCATGAGGGGACGCTGTGGCTGGGAATGCTGACTCCTCCCAGCCTCTGCCAGGCTGTCTGGAAAGGATAAATACATTTGAGATTAGATGCATGGAAAGGTTGAAGGAGTATCTTTAGTTGTCCATTATTGCAGAGAAAATGCAGTTGAACCCAGGATNATAGTCATTCATGAAGGTTTGTCTCCACCTGAATTCATCTCCCAGTGCAAGTGCTGCTGTGGGTACCACCAGGGAGATGGTGAGAACCAGATCTGTGTGAAAATACAGGGTCAAACCAACCACAGAATCATACTACGTGCTGAGTTGGAAAGGACCCACAAAGATGATCAAGTCCAAACCCTGGTCCTGCAGAGGACATCTCCAAAAATTGTACTAAGTGCATAAAACTGAATTTCCTTTGGAAGAGTAAAAGAGCTGGGAAACAGAGTTTGTCATGATTGTCTGAGATTAACTTAAGCAATTAAGAGAAGGTTATTTCACCTACCCTGCATAAAGCCAGAGGCACCCTCCTAAACTGGGGCTGCTGTGAGTTAAAATCCTGGTTGTATTCATGTTTTCTCTGTTCTTTGGCACAGGTCCAACATTATTTGCAAACCACAAGCAGCAGAAATCACTGTGAATTTTTAAATGAATTAGCTCCTCTTTTTTTTTTTTAATGGATTAGGCTGCTTTTGGATACAATGAATTCAGGTTCATTTTCAGCTTGTATAATGGGAGCTTAAGCTATCACAGACTTCTTTGAATCTGCAGAAATAAGAATGAAACATGACCCTTCATGTCCTCAATGGCTCAAACTGAATTGAAGTAGATGATTATTTAAGGTTCAGAGCAGGTTGATATCTCCTGTGTTTTACTGTCAAGTCTCTCTCTCTCTCTCTCTCTCTTTCTCTCTCTCTCTCCATCTCACATGTACTTTTTCTTTCTCTGCACTCTGGCCAAGTCCTGGAAAAAAAAAAAACACATGCCAAAAATAAAAAACTTGGATTATATAGGTTCTTATCCAAAACAGGGTGAGCGTACCAGAAATTCAGCAGGAAAAGATATTCTCAGAGGCCAAGTGATCTGGATAGTCAACAAAGCTTAGGAATTACTTAGTGACTAATGTTTATTGTCACTATGGATTTTGTTTGTTTGTTTAAAGCTGGAATGTTTGGTGCTGCCTGGATTGGGTTTGTGTTAATAAGCAGATAAAATTTTCAACAGAGGAACACTAAAAAAAATCACTGCTGTGGGGTGGCCCTATCCATCTATGATGGTTACAGCCTACAGATCTGAACCTGCTGTGGAATGTTACCATTCCAGCACAATTATTAGCTTTATAACAATTTTTCTTGCTGTCACTGTGTCTGGTGTTTGGGATCAATCTGTAACAACTTCTAAAATCTGCTCTTTGCATACCAGTTGTTTCTACTGGCACTTTCTAATTCCTCTGTGCAGAACTGGTGTTGAAAACATTTCCAGACTCAGCCATCACAGACCAAGACACACAGACCAAGACACAGCCTTTTTTTGCAGTAAAAGGCTGGAGCATTTTCTACTGTTGCATGTAACTAGAAGTCACTCTGTCTGTTTTTTTATGTGGCAGAAAATCAATGCCATAATAGCTATTCCTTTTTGGCAAGAGACTGATAGCATTGGCCAGCACCCAGAATAATGCAAGCTGGAGATATAGAGCTCTGCCAATGTACCTTAAATCTCCTGACCTTCAGCATCTCAAGATTTCCAGCCCTGAGAGGAGAGCTTTCAGGAGAAGAGATTGATAATTCTGCCTGGCTGCGAGACAGTGTCCAAGACAGAAACTCCAGTGGGAAACTGAAAACCTCCTCTGTGTTGCTGCTTCTTTCACAGTAAGGTAAATAATGGCTGATGCCACTGAAGCCAAGGGAACTGATTACTGAAACTAGGGCTAAAGACAGCAAAATCAGTCCTCCCAGGCACGTCCTGGCTCCAGGACTGGCTGCGCTGGGTTTGCTCACAAATGTCTGTTGGATGGAAGTGAGGATGTGCTTGGAGTGACTGTTCTGCCCCACAGATCAGCCTGGTTTTTGGGAGGGACTCCTTGTGGATGCTGATGTGCTCTTCCCCTGTGGGCCACCCACTTTGGGTCAGGCTGGCTCCCAGAGTCTGAGTGCTCTCTGACCCTTGCAGGCTCTCACAAGACTGCAGCTGCAGCTCAGCATCTCTTGGCTTCTGGGAGTGCCAGTGGTGCTGATGTTACCCTGATTAACCTGCAGGGCTGCTGATGTGCCAAGGTAAACTCTCCCTGCTCCTCAGACACCAACATTTCACTTCTTGCTGAATGGGAGGGTTTGGTTCACTACTCAGAGCACGGCTCTGGGAGCCAAAAGTGCTGACATCTCAGTCTGCCTTGAGCAATGACTTTACTGCATGACCTTGTCCCAGATGCTCTGCCTTGATTTTTCCTTCTGTAGAAATGGGTTTGTGAACTTTGGGATCCACCTTTGCAGGACTGTTTGCTAACATGCAGAGCAGCAATATTTCCCATTTATTGCTGGCTTGACTCGCTTCATGATCTAGAGTAGGCTGCCGGATGTAATGATGCAAAACAAACGTTGCCCCAAGCTGATCCCCATAATATAATTCCACCATGAAATGTGGCTTCTGAAGAGATATCAAACACAAGGATTCTTATACATGGTTATATCTTTTCACTCCTTCCAGATTTAAGCTTGCGGTCCTGTTGTCTACAAATGGCTGCTGCTCTAATCCTTCATGTATTACTTAATCTGAGAAAACTCCTTCCAGGGGTTATTTTGTTGTCCATCTGCACAATCTTTTTTTTTATAGTGAATAAAACCACCCTACCCACATGCAAACAGACTGATGAGGAGTGAAGAGATAATGTTATTGCACAGGTCTTAGATCAAGTGCATCCATTATTTATTACTGTTGAATATAATCTTCTGCATAGCCAAACTGTTGAATTTTGCCAAGAGATTTTTGCATGCTTTTGTATTTTTACATAAATAATATTTATTTAACTTGCTTTTCTTTTCTGAAAAAAAACTCCAGCATCAAGCAATGTCTCTTCAGACACAAGTGTCAGGAAAAAAGGAGAAGCAAGAGTTAAACTAAACTGGAAAGTGACAGGGTACCAGATGCATTGACACTAATGTGCCTCTTTAAAGTTCATGCCTAAAGGCTTTGTGTGCAATGATAAATATATTTGTTTTGGTTGCTGGAGGTGCCCTTAAATTATTGAAAGACAAAACAGAAAAGGGACTTTTCATTTTCTAGCACCATTAACTTGTTTCACTGGCCATGAGAGACTCAAAAAAGGGTTCAGTATTGAAATATCAAGGCTCAGATAGCCCTAAATTCAGTTATAATTTTCAACCTTCTGTTGTATTTCATGTTCCTCTCTGTCTAGGCCCTGTTAACAGTGTTGCTTAATCATAAACCCCACAACCTCTGGCTACTGCAAAAGTCTTTTTATAACAAAAGAGGGAAAATAGGGCATTTTCAATATTTCTTTCTATTGATTTTGTGTATGGGAGAGAAGAGAAAAGGAAAGAAAAAATACACCATTGTGATAATATAATAATGCAGTACTGGTATAATTTTAGCTAAAAAGAAAAATGTTGAAGGGGAAAAACTTCTGGCTCTATGAAGCTTTTTGACATAGTCAAGGACATATTTAGGGCTAAACTTTTTAAAGTGCAGATTCACTTCCATCATGTGTTACCTTTTATCTATTCAGGCTGCATTTTAGCTGCTGTTGCCTGTTCATTTAACCTGTTGCTCCCTCCGTAGCTTTCCCCATCACAGAGTTCTTTAAAAAGGCAAGACCTCATCTAGAGCTTGTGGAGCTCCATAATTACATTGGGGTTTTTTGAAAAGAAACCATTTTTTTTTCATGCTGCAGCTCCTCTTGGCATTCCTCTGGGTACACTGGACTTGTGGCTCAGCTCAGTCAGGTCAGTGTGCTGAATGTGGCTGTCAGCCCTGTGTGCCCTGCACCTCTGTCCACCTCCAATCAGGTACAGACTAAATGTTGGTAAGTAGATATCAAGCTTTGGGGCTCTCAGTTCTGAAAACAGTAGCTTTTAAAAAAAAAAAAAAAAAAGTTGTTATATTCATTAATTACCATGGAGAACATCATTAGGTACAATATTATGAGACACATAACAGCTTCCCAGGCTCAGTTAGTAACTGTCTCAGGGTCCTTGGCTGTTTCTTACAGCAGCATCCTGACTGATGCAAAAAAAAAGGACAACATTCCCCACCAAGATAGGCCCTTCTGGAGGGAAAGGCATGTAAAGTAAATCAGATGCATCTGCTCTCATGACTTCTGTGCAATGAAGAGGGATGAATCTGTGCAACCGAATGCCACACAGACTGACACAGAGGACTCAGTATCCCTGCTGTCCTACATATTTTGATGTCAGACCCTGCCTACCCATCCTGGAATGAGAAGATCTTTCGGGGCTAAATAAAACTAAAGACAGTGGTTCCCTAAGTGGGTTCAATTTGTAAAGAAAGTGTCCCACAAACTTTCAAGAAGCTGGCTTTTCCACAGAAAAATCTATTTGTTTATTTTTTAAAGCTATGTTCTTTCAGACTAAGGAAGGTTCTTGTGCAATAACCTGTGGTGATCTTTATCCCATTAAATACATAATAAAAAGATCTCCCTTGTTAGTGGTTTGCACAGCATACAGTGTTTTTAAATACCAAGTCTCATTCATTTCAGATGTAGTGGAACAACAATTTAAAGGTGCTGTGAAAGAAAACCTGGGTAATCAAACATAGATACACTTGGATGCAATTAGAGCAGCAAATGATTGTGTACAGTAAATCTTTGTTTAACCTAAGCCATGCAATCACCTTCTGAACCCTTTCCAGTATCTTATTATTAACCTCTTGTCTATGGAAAAGCCCCTCTCAAAATGAAGGAGCAAATGGGAGCAGTTTTAATGGGAGGCTTTAAATCTTAGCTGGGCCTTTATTCTTTAGTCAGAGCTCACAGGGCAGCCCATAAGGCTTCCAAACACTGCCACTTCTGTATGACCCCTCTTTTTGAAAGTTTTGCCAGATTTTCATACACCATGGAATAGCTTTAACTGCCTTGAATGAAATATTCTGTCTGCCTATTTATATGTCTTTCCGGGTTTTGTTGTTGTTGTTGTCTTTAATTATTATTTTGTTGGTTTAAGTTTTTTTTTAAAATATTATTTCTTTCCCCAAAAACCTCTCTCTTAATTTTTGCAAAAATTATTTGTCTGTAAGATATAAGAAGAAAATGGAAAAGCTGCTTTTTTGCCCAGTTTCCTGGGATTTGTTGGGAAGTGGAGCATCCAGATGTTCCACAGCAGACATGATGTCCCCCTTGTGCCAGGAATGTGCCTTCTGCTATTGCTATTAAAATTCATCTCCATTAATTTTAATTATTAGCTGCTGAAATGTGTTTGCACATCCTCCTGAGGGATGTGTTGGAGTCTGCCTGCTACGATGCCACCCACCCTGAGCGTGTTCCTCTCTTGCACTGGGTGTAAAATTCCCTAAAATACATGTGGCTAAATATGTTAATCTGCATTTCAGCCATTCCATCCCCACTTGAGCAAGCCCCACGTCCTCTAAAGGTAGTGCAGAGCTGTCCCATATGGTCAGTGGAGATCAGGACATGATAAATTTCACTATCTTTGGTCAGAGCTATCCTGAACCCCAAGCTCTCCATGGGAGGTCAAACACTTGGGTGCAAACATCTACACTGTGAACAGGAAAACTTAGTGGAAATGAATTTTGTCTGAATTTTGTAACTGATTAGTCCAGTACTGGAGGGATTGAGCAGGAACGTGTCCTGGGAATCTGTCATGATGAAATATTTAGAGGGAGAAATTTCTTGCCTGAACATTTGTTTAGCATCATTTCTGGGTGGAATTTTTGACACTATATCTTCCCAAATTAACTCAAGCTACTAGGGACTTCAGGCCAGTTCCAACTTTTTTAATGGAATAAGCAAAAGAAGACAGAAACTGCAAACCTCCGAAAGCATCAAGTTAGCCAGATGCAGTGAAGTGCCAGTGGAAAATTTTTATTGTGCAAGGATTAAGAGAAAAATGTACAATGCTATATAAACTTAAACCTTTAAACAAGGACACATGTTTCTGTGATAGAAAAAAAAAATTCTGTGATAGATAAAAATTATCTCTCTCAAAAAAATAAAGTATTTAAAAAAAGAAAGCTAAGAGTTAAAATATTTTGAGAATACTCATAGAAATCATTTCTAGGGGGAAATATGTCTTGGACTCACATAAACTCAGGTGGGATTGCCTACAGTTAAAATACATGTCTAAATGGAATATGACAACCAAATTCAAGTATCACTTTATATTATGACTCTGGACTTCCTAGGTTCAAGTTCTGCTGATGCTCTGAACTAATAGGCTTGTTAAATTAACTTGGATGTGCCTTATTAACAGCAGGCAAGCCTGCAGGTAGTCATTCTCTGCATATGCACTGACCTTCCCTACCCCATCTGCTTTCAGGGTGGGCATTACCCAGTGCTCAAAAGGCTGAAATGGCACTCCAGAGGTAATTGGTGAAGCACCAACTGTGCCGCAAGACTCTACATTATCCTTTCTCCCAAGCCTGCTAAATTAAATTCAATTCCTTCCCCAGTTTCTGTGTGAGCTCCAGAAAGAGTTGAGCATGAGGATAATCCTCTCTTCTCCAACAGGCAGGGAAAGCAAGAACTGCTAAGTGCTGTTTCTTTAGAAGTGGACATACTCTACTCCCTCGGCACAAGAAATAACTGTTATTGGATCCTCTACACAAGAAATAACTGGAGTGGATATTCCACTCCAAAATCCAATGAAAGAGCAAAGGACAGTCAATCCACAGAGATACTTCCTAAAGATCTGCTAAGGACAACAATAAAAAATGGGCAGTTCTGTGAATTTGTGAGAGACTGAGGATGCAGATCCACAACCAGCAAATTCCCTCGTCTCCTGACACATGGCTTGTGCTCCTCTGTTCTCTTGGTTTTCATCTGTCTGCATTTCAGTGCTGGGGGACCTGGGCTCCCAATAAGCAGCATCTGCAGGGCAGTGAGAGCCTGGGAGAAGAGAGCTCTGCTGACAGACAGCGGTGCTGACCAAATTGGTAACCTCTGCTGCAGCCTCTGTGAACTGCTCATCCAGAAACTTCTCAGCTGTTTGTTAGCTACTGCACTTGAGAACATGACAATCCCTGGTGCTGCTGGAGAGTCTGTTTACTGCTACAACCCTTAATTGGGTGCAGCATGGCTCTGCTGCGTGTTCTACCAGCCCTGACTGCAAAAGGGAGGAGGGGAACCAAGGGAAAGGGCTTGGCTCCTGTTTCCTTTTCCCATTAGGATGGAGGGAAGGAGGGAAACAGTCTTCAGTTGTGAATAAATGCTGGGCTTTGCCAATCCCTTCAATATCTCCACGGTTTGCCCTAAAAAAACAAATGAAAAGGCTTGACTTAGGGTTCAGTAGCACTGGCCAGTTCTAGGCATTTCCAGCAGCCTCAACAAGTTCATTGTAGCTTTATAACGTTTGTCAGTCGAATGTTTCTGCTCGTGACGACGCAAACAATCATCGTGGCTTTGAGAGTCTGTGCAGGGCGTCAAGGAAAGAAGGGAAAATATCTCCTCACACATTTTATTTCGAGGTCCTTTCATCCATGGCATTGTGAGCTTGGAAGCTTGAGGAAGAATTAAGGCTGAAATGAACTGCTGCAGATGGTGAGAGATCTCATTTATTGATCACCACGAGTGAACGATGTGTCACAGACTTCTGCTCTTCTCTACTACACTTGCCTGCTCTCAGGTTCACAGGTAGAGGTGAAGATTGTTCATTTTTAAAGCTGAAAAAAATATGCTGAGGGGTTTCAGGGGAAGAAAAGTAATAGTTTTGACATGATTTCTACACTGGAAGACTTTGCAACCTGATTTAAATACAATGCTTAGTGAGCAGAGTGAAGAATAGGAGGAGGTGTGCTCAGAATTTGTGGTGAGTTAGTTTGGTGTTTGTGTGTGTGTCTGTGCGTTTGTGCTACTCCTTCCTTTCCATCCATGAAACAGACATCCAAAACAAATGAGTTTGGCTAACCCAGGCTATATTCTTCATGCCTTTTGAAAAGGGAAGACAGTGTTGTCCATGTCCAGATCAAGATATTTCATTTGAAAGTAAAAATAACTGGTTTTGTCCATTGACAGGGAACAGAAATTACCTTAAAATGTATCCTCTTCTCTAGCAGCCTAGAATTTGTTCCTTTATCTGCCATTTGATCTTTCCTGTAGCTCTTTCTACTGTTTACCTCACTTTCACATCCTAAACTTTTCTTCATTACTTCACTGTCTCTCTGATTTCCTTATATCTCCTTTATCCTTCTTTTTTCCCCAGTAGTAACATCCTTCCCTAGCTCCTCTCACATGTTTTTCAGAGTTCACAAGACTCCACAGTCCTCACACCACCATGTCCTCACTGGTCTTTTCTGACAGGGATTTTTTGCATGTCAGTATAAAAACCATCAGGGGGTGGCAATGACCTTATAGGTGTAAGCAGGTGTGTTTTCTTGGGAAATGTAATTCAGATCCAAACTGCCAGCATTGCAATAAAATAATAAGCAACCGAACCTGGATATCTGACATCCACACTGTACAATGTGTCTGTAGACTGATCTCATAGATTACCATTTGTGGCTCAAGTGCCTGAGGTTGTTCAGTTCTTTTTGTTCAGTTTAACCTAAAATGAAATAAATTTCAGGTGCAATTCCATTCTGTGTAGGGAAGTGCAGCAAATGTGACTGAGAAATTCACTTCCAAGGCAAATCCTGATCTCCACTACAACTCTAATGTGGACAAATCCAGTATGTCCATCTTAACTACTCTAGTAGAAAGGTGATAATCTTCAGTTATTTTATTATAAAAGGCATTGTAAAATGTGTTATGGGTCAGTTCTGAAGGTTTCAAGGAGCTGTAATTGCTAGAGTATGTCTTTTAAAACTATAAAACAGGTTCTCTTGGCAATACATCAGGAAGGTATCTCTTCTGTTTTGAAATTCAGGTGCCTTGTGGCTTGATGTTTCCCACTTAGACAAGCTTGTTGTGATTGGTCACATTTTTATGAGACTTGATACAGTTCAGCTCAAGAGATGCTCCAGACTTTCCAAACCTGCAGCCAGATAAGTTTCCAGATATGGGCTGTTCATCCCAGTTGCTTGGTTTTTAGGGCAGAAGCAGCCAAACAGAGCTACCGAGGACATCTGCTGAGCTTTCAGCTTCTCTTTAGCTACCTACACTTACTCTGGTAGGGGGACACAACCTAGTGGTCCTCCTTTGTCTCTCCTCTTGGTAAGCTCTGCCTTGTGAACAGTCTAAAGAGCAGGATCCAGAAGTAACCTGGGAGCAAAGTTATCTTCTGATGGCTCATCCACCTACCACTGACCCATGTGTGAAAGGGAATTTTTGGAGCAGAAAATTAGAAAGTAAGATGTTATAGGATTTTCTGTATTAAATATCTATAGGGCAGGGGAGAAAAACACCTTAGAAGCAGTGATATTGTAATGGCAGATGTTTTACTTTTTATTAGCTTTTCTAATGGCTAATTGTTGTTTGTCCAAAGTTTGTCCTAGGCTGTTTAAACTCTTAAAGAGCAACACAGTAATTCTGCACTGATCTGTTGTTGGTGAGTGGCTAAATGTAATTCCAATAAGTTTTTCCAGGCCAATATATAAATGATATTTAACATATAAATGATAATTCAACATATAAATTATATTGATGCATTTTTGGGAGAAAATCTGAACATTTTTTTCCGCAGTCAAAAACATCTCTCTCAGAAGATTTGCAGAGATGTTACCTTGAGAATGAGGAAAAGCTTGACCTGACCAGCTTGGCTTTATCCTAGAATGTGCCATACCAGTAAGGAGAAGGGGTTCTCTCTAGTGAAGTGAGAAATTGCAGCTCTGAAGGAAGTCACTGCATCACTTTTCCCTACCATTTCAAGCTGGCAGAAAAGATCTGCATAATTACTAAGCCTCACAGCCACCAATGTACCCATAGGGTTATTTTACAACCTAGGAAGTCCAGTTAGGTGGAAGATATTCCTTTGATTTATGACCCTGAGGTAGTCAGCTACTAAATTAATGTTTGCATTATCAGCTTCAAGATGCCTTTTGCATCTGAAGGCTGTGGGTAGCAGAGAGTGACAGGAAGGCATCAGACTGAGATGTGTAAAACATACTGAAATTGTGTCTGTTTTCTGTGTTTCAAGTGAGAAGGCATTTCACTATGAGTGTTACACCATGGCTCTTTAAATGCTTTATTATTTGCAGACATGACTTGGAAATTATTGAAAGCAAGACTTCTGGGTGACAGCAGTGGGCGAGGAGAGGTAAACATGAAGAACAATGCAGTCATACACAGAAGGTCTCAGATCATTTAAGTAATTGGGCAAAAAGGTGACAAATCCAGTTCAGGGCAGATAAATGTAGAATAATGACTCTTGGAGCAAAGAAAATAAAGACAGAAAATGTTTAGCAGGAGATTGCAGCACCTTACTGACTAGCAAAGAGATTGGGAGAGCTAATGGAGGGAAAACTCCTTAATGATTGGGATAAAACTGCTCCTGAATGGGTGGAATTCAATGGAATAAGAAAAAGGTCAAGAATTTAATTTTTCATAGACATAGAACTCTCTTAGGTTATCTTGTCCATCCTCTTGCATCAGCTGAGAGACATTTCTTTCTGCAAAGAACGGTATTATGTTGAATTATGAGGACTGTCAAGGTGATTTATAGGATAGATTTAGTTCGTGTGAATATTTTTGCTAGCCAACACAAAAACCAGAATGTTTTGGATGAGATTCTGACCTCCCTGACACAGATGTAAATAAAACCACCTGTAAAATCTTCAGCAGAATCTCTCATGCTCTACAGAAGTAAATGCACAGTTATTCTTGCAACTGGAATTTAACTGCAGGGATTTGCAATACTGGGATTTTAGCTACAGCTGAGACAATGCACAATCCAGTGGAGGTGGGTTTTCCTCCAGGGAAATTCATCAGACCTGTCAGGCCCAAGCTGACTTAAGGCTGTTGACTGGAATCCTACTTCACCTCTTCCATGGCTGCTGCCTGTCAGTTCAGAAGTTGATCTGAATAAAAGGTTATTTGCTCTTTCAGCAGACTCACTGACTTCAGAAGGTACTACTGGGCAGTGAAGAGTTGGAGTTGACTCTTGCAGTAGGTATAGAAACATGGAAGGCAAGATTCCAAGCCCAAAATTATGAGCTTCAAATCCCGTGTTACCTCACCCCAGAAGCACACACATCTGTCAGTGACTATTTTACAGCAATGTTTTCCATGTTCTGCTCTGCTGCTGGAATTTGCACCAAAGTCCATCTGGGATCCAGATCTGGTTGTGACCTTCCTCCAAGAGCTTATCACACACTTTACATTTAACAGGCACAGAGGCAGTGTGAGGAGCCCAGACCTCCCCTTTCCTCATGAAATCAGAGCAGACAAGTTCCCTTGTGCTTTTACACAGCAGGCCAATGAAGATTGTGCCCCCTCTTCTTTTGACAATAGGGGTGAAGACTTCTTCTGAAGCTTGTAATTTCAGACATAACACAAAGGGCAAGATACATCTTGCTTTGAGGAAAACACTGATCCCAACGCCTCTGTTAAAGAGCATGACATCTGTGAGAGCTCCAGCTTTGCTCTAAAATGGAAAGTGCCTCCTGCCCATGGCTTTTGGATCATGGACTATGTTGCTTCTTCATGGAGGGTTGGGGGCTTCAAGGCTTTCAGTTCTGAGAGGACAGAAGAACCTCCCACCACCGTGTGCTGCGTGAAGAACCAATGAAAACAAGGAATCAGTGCTGTCTGCTGGATCTGGGATCCTGAAAAACAGGCAGGTATTTTGTTGCCTGAATCTTTCATGAAAAATCCTGAGATTCACAAGTGACCTTAGTGCAAAACTAACAGGGCAATCTAATGAGAGCACTGTCATTTTGTTAATTCAGCCTTGGAGAAACTTACCTCTAGGTAAGAAATAGCTGTAATATCCTTTTTCGTGTCAATGAGGTGCATATTCATCTGCACCATTTGCCTCTGCCAGTTCTTATTTCCAAACCTTGCTGAGGCACCAGAAATTGCTTATGCTGCTAAGCACCAGCAATTTAAGATGCTAGCACTCCACTAGAATTTGAGATGTTAATTAAAAGTTTGATTTTGCAACCTCTAGGGGTTTTTTTGTCTTCTTTTTGCATCTATCTGGGCTGTACCTCTGAGGCGGTAAAGCTGAGGCTGGGTGAGGTAGAAATAAGCAGTGCACAGTAGGGTGGAAGCAGGATGGCTGTGCTACACACATCACATTGTGGTGGGACCAAATCAGCTCCCTTTGTATCAACAGGTCCATTTTGACAATGATTTTCAAAGAGATGGACATGGCAAGTAGAAAAGAGAAGATGTGGAAACGTGGCAAACCTGTGATCCTCTTCAAGGTTTTCCATTACAAAGGTATTTCTGTTTTTGTATCACTGTCTGTGAAACTCATCCTCACACAAACAGCATATATACAGAGCCCATCCCCATCTCCCAGGGCCAGGATACTCATAAATGCATTAAACTTTCTGTTTCTGAGAGCTTGGCTTTGAGAGCTGCTGTGACCCACCCCTGAAGGCAAGGGCAAACCAGGTTCTTGTTAATAGGTCCCTCGAGGTGGATTAGAATGAAATAACACTGAATGATTGGTGCTTGTAAGTATATATATCTGTAGGGTTTATTTTAGAACAATTTGTTTGCAATGAAAAGCAGTTATGTATCCATTTTGGTTATTGTTATTTATAGTAATATAGCAATATAAAAGAATAAAAATATCTCTTAAGAAATGTATAAGGAATAGGAGATGTCACTACCCATGGACCTCACAACGAGATTTGGTTGCTGCAGTTTCAGTGCCTGTTGGTCAAAGTGATGGTCGCAGTCTCCATCTGTCAGGGGTGGATTAACCAAGGGAACACTGAAGTTCCATGGGTTATAAACACTCAGGTTCAGGAACACGCAGGAAGGAATGCAGGGAGTTCAACGGGATGATGTAATGCTGTGGGTCAGGGAACGATCTGTGAGTCTTTGATGGTCCAAGACACCCCCAAGGTGCCACAGCTGCCTCTCAAGTCAGCAGAGTTTGAGTCAATGGTGGCCCATCAGAAGGGAGGAGAACCTTCAGGCTAGGGAGGGAAGTTTTCACAGCTGAGCCATTTGTGTAGGGAATGTGGCATGATAAAAAGCATCCCCTGCCTTGAAGGATCTGCCTCTTATCAGCCTCTTCCCTTACCTTGCTCAACACCCAGCTGTAGCCTGAGGTGGGGCTGTATCCTCTGCACCTGGGTGCTTACTTTGTACTTCATTACCTACCCCCTAATTGTTGGAGCCATCAGCATTCCCGTCTTTCTCCAAAGCACTTGGGAGAGATTTTTGAGACTTAATTCTTTTTTTTTAAGACAAGTGCTCTTTCAGTAAAATGTGTTGTTCAGGGGGAGACAGTAGACTCAGCTGAAACCACACACAACTCTGATATTTTTGGAAAAATAATTTTCTTTCTGATGAGTTACTGACTTTCTTGGGCAGTGCCAACAAAATTCTATTTTATTTATTATTCTCATTTTCTTTCCAAGCTGGAGTTACTGTCAGTGTCTACTAAAGCTGCTAATAAGCCTTTGCAACAATTTTTTTCCTTCTGAGGCGTTGTTTGCAAGGCCTTTGAAAAGTGTGACATCACACTGGCTTTTCAACATATAAATGTAATGGTTTTTGGTGCTCTTTGATCTGCTATAGCTTCCAAATGCCTTTATATTTTTATCAAATGGATGCCAGTGTTCAGCTACATGATTATCAGGTATTCATTTAACCTTTTTGACACACCAAAATGTCAAATGCTTCACAAATGCCTTTTTGAATACAAAAGGCTACAGAAGTTTCTTCTGAATTCTGACGTGTCTTAACAACTCTGAGTTTCTGTTGTTTCAAATACTATATATGGCTTTAAAATTAAATCCTACCCTGCTTAGTAATAGCCACAGAATCATATAATCATTGAATTTTTTGGGTTGGTATGGACATTAATGATCACCCATTGCCTACCCCCCTGCCATAGGACACCTTCCACTATCCCAGGTTGCTCAGAGCCCCATCCAACCTGGCCTTGAACACTTCCAGGGATCAGGCACCCTGTGCAAGGGCCTCACCATCCTCTGGGTAAAGAATTTCTTCCTGAAATCTAATCTAAACCTACTGTCTTTCAGTATGAAGCCATTCCTCCTTGTCCTATCACTGCATGCCCTGGTAAAAAGTCCCTCTCCACCTTTTCTGTTGGCTCCCTTCATGTACTGGAAGCCTGAAATTAGGTTACCCTGAAGCCTTCTCTGTTCCAGGCTGAACAATCCCAACTGGACCAGTCTTTCCCCATGGCAGAGCTGCTCCATCCCTCTGATCATCCTGGGGGCCTCCTCTGGACTTGCTCCAACAGCTCCATGTCCTGACAAGGGGCATGAACAGACTGTGAACTTTGGGTTTCTATGGGTATAGGAAATAACCTGATCTGTTGAACAAAATGGAGCAATTCTCCACAAGGTTGTTGTTATTTATCACCTTGTCCATCAATGAACCCTTTCTACAGTGCTGCAGATAATGTTCCCCTTTCAGAGGCGAGGTCCCAACACAAACATCATCTGCAGTGCATGGTGATATTCACACAGTCACATCAAGATCACATCCCACCAGCTCAGACCCCGGATTAATGTCAGTTGAGAAGGAAATTCCACATCTGAAGTACACAATAGGATTCTTCCTGAAAAAAAAAAGGAAAAAAATCTGATATCTATCTGTAGGATGAAATACCATGCTGAGGGAGCAGGACCAAAAGGGAATTGAATACACAGGGATACACAAGATAGTGATTTCTGCAAGATGGATGTGTGTCATGTGGCATATTTTACTGCAAACCAAAAATGAATCTCCAGCAAGTAACTACTGGGACAGTTCTGTACAGGAAAAATGGTGTCCTTTCACTTTAATTTTTTCAGCCAAGAGTGGCTATCTTTCCAAAAAGTATTGCTGATTTCAAAGAGGAAGGAGAAACTCAATGTAGCGTTTGCTGGCTGGAAATTATAATAGCTGGTTATAGTCCCTCAGCTTGAGTTGAGAGGGTTACAGCCCTCTCAGCTTGAAACTCCTGGGTGAGGGCCTGGTTTCACTAGAACAGATGGAGATGGGATTTTACCACATCAAGTTATGCCTTATACATCCAGAAGATATATACACACATATCTGTATTTTAGATTAAACCAAAATTTGAAACACACTTAATTTGGTTTTTGTGACTCAGTGCAGGGAGAAGTCCAGAATCAGCTGTAAGAAACCAGTATTTGATGGAAAGCTGTCTGCTATCATCCCAGATGGATAAAGATAGAAGTTGCTGAAATGCTGGAGTTGAGTCAGAGAGGCCAGAGGATATCATCCATGGGACCTGCTTCTGAACTTTGATAACAGGCTCAGAGCAGGACTCCAAGAAGAGCTGTTGTAGAGGAGGATCAACGTGGGCTGATTTCTGAAAAAAAATGGGCTGAGATCAGCTGCACCTCTGCTTTTAGTGTCAAAGCAAATCTCAGTCTGGGACTGTGGTAGGACATTATTATGCATCAGCATATTTACAGTCATGGAAATTGCTGTAGGCTTGAATAAAATGTGCTATAAATGTAGTCTGTGTATATGTGTGTGTGTATATATATATAATGTGGTTTGTATTGACTATCTGTGTGTTAAACACCTGAACATGAAATGAATGTACACAGGGCATTCAGACTTTTGGCAGCTGTCTGATAGGAGGGTGCATGGTGCTCCAGTGGAAAGGGAATTAGACAGGAGGTAAATTCAGCAAAGGAGACCTGATTCTCCTACAGGCTTTGTTGAGACAACCTGACCTATGGAAACACTTTGGACAAAGTGAGTGCAAGTGTGTGCCCATCATCTCTGCAATCAATAAAATGGGGACAGAGCAGCACGCTCAGTGAATGTAGAGAACTCCACTGTGACCAAAACCTTGATGTCAGATTTAGGAGGCTCAGAAGGGATTTATGGTGCATGGCCTTAAGGATGAGCAAAGGACACACTACTCACTCCCAAAGAGGATTAGAACCTTCTTGTGCCTTTCACTTCTCCAGCAGGACATTGCCATTGGTGAAGCCTCTGATTAAGAAGCAGTACTTGAGAGATAACAAATTTTCAGTGATTACCATGGGAACCACAAATGATTTCATAAGGGTGGAGAAATTATAAAAAGTTCTAATTGAGAGAGAGGATGAGGCTTAAAACAGTTTCTATGGAAACCAGAGGTGGCATCCAAAAAAAGTGTGTGTACTAATCTGATAGTCTGATTGGCAGGTAATTGGTGCAGTGCTGGAGTGGGGAGGCCTTGGGACGTGAGATGAAGTGTCCATCACACAAATAGGTAAAACAAACAGCCTTCTGAAGAAGAGCTGGAGCTTCAAACTCTTTCCCTCCCAGTAGAATACACTCATCACTCAATGGTGATTCATTTTCATTCTTGTCCCTGAACTGAGTCTATTTTTTTTTAATTACAGTACGAAAAACGTCAACAGAGCTGATGGATGGAGCTGCTCCCTCACCTTACCCAAAGACCAGAAGTCATGAAGGTGCATTTATGGACAGCAGACATGACCTCCAATCTGCTTCTCTTCTCAGGCAGAAGAGAGAAGTGAACACAGACTTCCAGCATTCAGTAAGCTCTCTGGATAGCTGGAGGAGATACTTGCCTGAGCTTTCCAGGACTTCAGTTTCTTCTGGATGACTGGCTACTATCCAGCCAAGCTCATTTCACAGAATTCAGAATTTCTGCAATACTTTTACTTGTCAGATCCCAGTGGAAATTCCAAGGACACAAAGTTCGATATCACCTGTGAAGGAATTTCCAGGCATACATTAAACAAGATAATCAAGGATTTATATCTACCAGAACAATTTGCTTTTAGGGCAAGTGGAAAACTCTTGTCAAGAGTTTTGTGGAAGACACAGGATGAGCAAATCCAATCTTTGCTCTCTTTTACAGGGCTACAGCCCAAGTACATGATGATATCTTTCAGCTTGATGCCTAAAGAAGGAAAATATTACTGTTGTCAATAAATTAGATAAATAACAGGCCTTTGGCCGACTGCAA
The DNA here is from genome assembly GCA_013399945.1 of Ploceus nigricollis. Classification (NCBI taxonomy): domain Eukaryota; kingdom Metazoa; phylum Chordata; class Aves; order Passeriformes; family Ploceidae; genus Ploceus; species Ploceus nigricollis. The sequence continues at coordinate 492,398 of VXBC01007695.1, forward strand.
GTTGCTGAAGTGCTCAGCAAATTCTTTGCCAGCTCAGGGGTTTGGAAGACACAGATTTTTTCCTCCAGTATTCTCTGAGCTCACCAAATTAATTTCTCCATTCATCAGATGCAGACAGAAAACCCCACATTTAGAAATAGACAAGCCCCACAAAACAGAAATATGTTGTGGATCTGAGGTGTTTTGAAAGATGATAAGCCTTTCTGTTGAAAGATCTAGAAGGCTGGTCTGCAATCTCTGCGACGCTGAGGTTCATGGCCCCCCAGTGTTATCCAAAATCATGATTTAAATGAAGTATTGAAAAATTATTAGGAGAAAAATCATCCTTTCACTTAGAAAATGTGCATTTAGAGAACTTTGCCCATTTCCTGATCACAGAACTACCAGTGCCAGCATGGTCTAGGCTGGAGCCATCTGCAGAAAGGCCACACTCCCCATGGTGGGTGGCAAATTCGTATCCATAGTGGCTGCCATGTCATAACCTCTGCACACTCCAGCATAAACTGGATTTGAAGAACAGTACACAAAGATGATCAAGGAGATCAGGAAGAATTCTAGTTCCACTTTTGATCTGCCAGTTTAGATGAATTCTGGGTCAAGCACTAGTCTGTTTTGTATATAGGACTAAGGTTAGGTGAGCCTTATACATAACACACTTCTGCAGAACTTTGAAATGTCTGCCTGGAAAATAAGCTTAAGATGTAACCTTTCAAGGATTCTGTCTTTATAGTGTGATAAAAAATTGTTTTCCATAGACTGAAGGGCTCAGATGCTCTGAAGAGATGGGTGACATGCATTTAAAGAACGCTCAAAATTAACCATATTAATAGCTACCATGTAACTGAAGGGGCTCTCAGGTGGTCACCTTGCTTTGTGGTTCGCTGAATCCATCACTGCTTATACCACATCTTCTGTTTAACAATATTTGACAAAAAAAACAGGGCAGTGAACTAAATGGAGTGGCTGAAGAAAATAACAGATGTAGCTCAGTTCAAGAGCATCCACAGCTCCATTCTGCTCACTCAGCCTGGGTAGCCTTACTGTTGGTTTTTTTCCTCACAAAAATTCTACATTTTTGAATTTTCACATGTTTTCATTTCCACTGCTGCCACTGGGCAGAGAGACAGAGAAACAAGCTTGACCTTGTTATACTTCTGGTTAGTTGCTTGCACATTTGCTTTTTCTCTGATTCTTTCATGGATGGTGTTGGTCTGTGCCCTCTCTGTTATGTACCATGCAAAATTCTGGCAACTGAATCATTAATCCATCTTTCATTTATTTAATTTAGTTTAATTTCATTTCAGGTCTTGCAAGTGCACTTCTCAGAAATGCATGTCCATGTGGTGGATGGTGTGCAATAACCTGATTTATATACATGTTCAGTAGAAAGAAATAATGTCAGTTTCTGTTTCACAAAGTTGAACATTTCTCTGTGTGTTTTGCAGGTGATGCTTCATCCTTTCCATTATAACATGCCAGTAAGTTTTAAGCCCCTCTGTGAAGCAGCACCTCTGGAAGCTTTCACTTTTTTTCTATGCAAAGAAAATATTCCACTAACTACAGATATATCAGAGTTCTGTAGATGCAAAAAGGCAGCAACCCTCCACCACTGTGAACAGAAGATACAGTTTACCTCCTTCAGTAGCTAAATATGACTAGCAGAAAAGCTGGAGAGGGATTTTCGACAAGGGGGTGATAGGACAAGGGGGAATGGCTTTAAACTAAAAGAGGGAAGGTTTAGATTAGGAAGAAATTCTTTACTGTGAAGGTGGTGAGGCCCTGGCACAGGTTTTCCAGAGAAGCTGTGGCTGCCCCTTCCCTGGAAGTGTTCAAGGCCAGACTGGATGGGACTCTGAGAACCCTGGGATAGTGGAAGGTGTCCCTGCCATGGCAGGGGGGGTGGGACTGGATGATCTTTAACATCCTTTCTAACCCAAACAATTCAGTGATTCTATGATTATGGGGGATCAACATGCAGGAATAACCACTGGGTTAGGATTAAGATAACTAAGTGAAGGAAAGTTTGCAGGGCTTAGACAAAATGAGATACAGAAATGTTTGAGCTTGTGCAGAGCAGTTGGTTATTTCACTTAGAAGCAACATTTTGAGAGTGGAGGAATACCTTACATGAAAACATAATTGTGCTGCTCCACAAGGGTCAAAAATACAAATCAGGTGTTGGAAAAAGGAGTTGACATCATAAAAGAGAACTTCATTGTACTGCTATGATCCCACATTACTTACATCCTGATGACTGTATAGAGTTGTGTCCCATCTATCTCAAAAAGGTGCAGTAGGCCTGAATTTCGTGGAAAGGGTGACACAGCAAGGGATAACTGTGTGAGGGATGATTAAAAGATTAAGAATCTTCTCCCTTAAAAGTGAATAGCAGAGGAGGAATTTTAAAGAGGCCTTTTAAAACCTGAGTGGTATGGAGAAAATTATAGTTTACTTCATGTTCTCTTTTAATACCAGAACTAGAGGATAATTATGAAGCTACCAGGCTACAGGTTCAGAGCCAAAACCAAGAGGATACTGTCCCTTGTGTAATGCATGATTAGGCTGTGAAATTTCTTCCCATGGGATGCTGTTATAAGTTTATGTGGGTTCAAGAAGTGATAAGGCAGATTCATAGAAGAAAATGTGCTAAGGACTATTAAATGCATACACACAATGCCTGTTGAGGAATTCCTGGATGAAAAGTCACAGAAGGTGGACAAATGTCAGCACATGCTAACTCAGTTCTTTCTCTTTCTTAGGAATCCTCTTCTGGCCAATGTCTGGAATGGCATAACGTGCAGAAGAAAATTTGGGTCCCACCTGAAAAAGCTGCTGCCTCCTGAAAAGAAGTGGACTTGTGCAGGGACCTAGCTGTGAGGGTGACAGGCTGAAAATGGAATGTGGAGCAGATGGGATAACATGGGATAACAATGATCCACTGATGAGAAATGCAGTTCAGGAGTACCAGATCAGCTCTCAGAGCACTGCTTACTTCTGCTTGAGTTGGAAATCATAGAAACTGCATGGCAAGCCCTTCAGAATTCTTGGCAGAATTGAGAATACACAGCCCAATAGATTAATGCTTTGCTGCAATTTTTGGAGCTCAGCTAAAGGCATATTCAAAGACCCTGATGTTCAGATTGTGAGTGAATGATGAGAGAGAGAGAGAGAGAGAGGGAGAGTTCTCTCTTCAATAATGTCATGAAGCTCAGGAATAACCAGGATCCTGCAAGGAAATTCTGTTGAAAGGAGTTCACATCCAGATGTTTGTCTGATCCATATATCCAATGAAGAAATTTTATTGAGTGTCTTCTTTTTTAACTGTGTTTTCAGTTCACCTTTAAATCACAGTGCAACCTATGTGTCCCAGAGTAAAACTTCATTTTCTGCCAACATTAGAATCATAGAATCAAGTTTTGGAGGAAGGCAGAGTGAGGCAAAGTCCTCATGTATCATGGCTTAGACAGAACAGGTGCTTTTAAAGTGCAAATACAAACTTGTTTATAGTTTTTGTCTGAACTTAGTTGTTATTTAGGCCTTAATGATCTAATGATGCCATTATAAATATTTGTCCAGTCTTAAGTGAAAAGCAAAAAATTTAGCTTTTTATTTTAAAAAAATAAAAGGCAAACACACGTGTCCACAATCAAAGCAATGATAAATCAAACTTTAAATTAAACCATGCCAGTTCTATTTGCCAACATGCCAACAGTTACTTGAGAGTGAATTTGAAGTGCACGTTCTTGAAGATTGCTTACAGTGATCTGCTTGCAGAGTTTGCAAATACAATGATTCCTCATTTGTTGAGTGACAGCTAACACAGTAGCCTGGCTAATGTACATCAGCCTTCCTTTCTCCAAGCTCTGAGGTGGGGTAACATTAGTGGAGGATATAGAACAGGCAGTTTTGGGAGAGTAAATTGCCATCAATAATTTCTCTGATAATTGTTCCTTTCTCTTTTTTTTTCTTTTCTATACAAATCGTCGATTAATAGGTTATGACTAAAATTATGTGCTGAAGCGGAACAATTTCTGCCACTGTGTCTATCATGAACTCTTTTCTATGAATGTATGATTGACTAAGGTCAAGCAGCTTTGCCTACACACATATGTTATGTGTATTGTTTCTTTTCCATCATTGGTTGGCAGGAAATCTAAGAAAAGTCTTCTGGAAAAACAGCTCTAAAACCAAATTCCGAGTCTGTCTGCTGATTGATTCAATTATATTTTGTTGTCTAAGCTTTTTGAAGTGCATTACATGTTGCCTTCCAAAAGGCATCATTCACAAGGAACCTGGTAACTCTTCATCTCAAAGGCTGAAGAAAATCATGAGCTCAAGTATAGAAGTCTTCAGATCCATCTTCCATGCCATTTAAAATTAGTATTGCTCTTTGCCTAAACACTCTGGACAATACATTTTTTCTTATAAATATATTTTAGAATCAGGGATTACCACAGATTAGGAAGTACCTCTGCAGGCCTCTAGTTCAACCTCCTGCTCTATGCCCTGAGACTCATTTAATATCTGGGTCAGTTTGCTTGTGGGTTCCCTCTAAGAAAGGAGACATCAGAGCCTGCCTGGACAACCCATTCCAGTGCTTAGCTGGAACATTGTGAAAAATGCTTCCTTGCAAAGAGCAGAATTTTTTCTTACTGCAACCTGTGTCTGATGCTTCTCATCTTTTCACTCTGCACCCCTGAAAAGAATCTGTCTCTATCCTTTCTATAAGCACACCAGGCGTTGTCAGTGAAGTCTTTGGCCTCAATAAGAGCAAATATGAAATATTGGAAGCAATACCTGTCTGGATAAAATGATGTCAGAATGAGAGCTACTTATAGAAGTAATCATTGGGATATTATCCTAGCTTCCAATGGAAAAATTCATCAGCACAGATGTCATTGTGATAGGACACATGAAAACATAAAAGTAAAGAGAGTAAACAGACGTATTTAATGCATGGTGTAGTTTCTATGTCTGTAAAGCTTCTTGCAGCAAAATTCTTCTCCTCTCCAAAATACCCTCACCCCAACGCCACTACTGTGTGCACATGCAATCCCCACAGAACCTGTCTCAAACATCCTTGACTTTCTGCAATTTCCAATACTACCATGGCATTAAAAGATTCCCATATAGACCATCACAGACAAAGAAGCAAAACCCCGCCCTGTCCCACTGAAACTGCAGTGCCTTTGTTCTGTGGGAAGCAAATCTTCTCCACAGGCCATAGCACAGGCAATGTGATAGCAGGATAATTTCAGAGTGGTTTACTGTAGTCCCTACAATGCTTGTAATTGCCAAGGAGGATTTTTCAGATGGGATTAGCACAGACTTTGGGGATATACAGTTACAGAGTTAAGGGCTTTAATGGTGCCAGTGGTGCAGAGCACTCTGCCTGCTGGCTGGTGCTGGAGCCCTGAGGGACAGGGTTTGCTAATGCTGCTGTAGGGCACTGGGGTGGTAGTTTTCCATCCTCCTGAAGGCAGCTGAACACCAAGTTTAGCTGTCCAAGGGACTTCTCAGCCCTCTGTCCCAGCTCCCCTTTCCCACACTGGGAACAGCAAGGCCTCAATTTCATCATTAATATTCAGACTTGTTGGTGTAAAATTAGTTTTACCCTTTATGGGGCACACTCAGAAAAGGACACTGAATGCCTCAGAAAGCACACTCAGTTCAGTTATTGCTATCAGTACTGAGATGTTAATTTCTGAAAAAACAAGTATCAAGTGATTCATTTCTGCATAGGCAAAGATGAAAAAACCCTGTTAAATACCAAAGCCCTTATTCTCCTGTGTGTGCTAAGCTAGCCCTTCAAGGAAATTTTTGGCACATGTGTGTCACTAATCAGACCCATTCTCATTAGAGTACAGCTGTTTTAGCATCTTTCTGTAACCCTCATGGATCTCTCCAAGGCACTGAGTCAATAAGTGATTTTAAATGAACTGCTCTATCCAGATCATGCATTAGGGCTCTGTGATGGGTCTCACAGGGAAAAGGAGGCCACAGGCAGAGCAGTGCTGGGTGCTGGCCCTTCATGGACAGTGGGATCTCCATTATTGACCTTGAATCTCTTTTAACCAACACTGTGAGCAGACAAAGGGCCACCATGTGGACCAGGAGGGCAGGAAGGTGGGTTAAAGCAATCTTGGTTCATATCAGTGGTTGTGATGAATTCAGGCATCTGGAACAGGAGCTAAGACAAATTGTGTGATGTTGTTGAATGGAGGCACTGTAATACTTGGCCCCAGATACCAAACTTCAGCAACCAGTGTAAAGCATTCTCTTCTGGCTCAGTGGTGGCAAATTATTTCAGTCAGGTTCAGAGCTAACTGGTAACTATTCCAGCTGGCATATGTTAAGTGCTAGGCACCTTCATTGCACTGTATGCTGATGTTAAATTATACTAAAAGAGGGGCTCTGTTAGCAGTCTGGCCATTGACTTTAATGAAATAGCTAATTTGATCATTGTAATGAGTTGAGGCAAAGCAAGAGCATAAATGTTAAAATATCATTTCATGCCAGTAGAGAGAAAAGTTGACATTTACTTTAACTAAGGACTAGATTGCTGAGAATGAAGGGAGAGATAATGAGCAAATGCAAAGGAAAATGGGAATGAAAAGGTAAGACAATCTGAAAGCTACAAGACACTAGAAGGACATGACCTGGAGCTAGAGAGCGTTGGAAAAACCTTCAGGCTGGGAGAACATGAGAAGTTTAGTGAAAAGGTTCCATGTGCTTTTTTAGTCAGGAAGAATCTCAGTGCTGAAAAATGGAGCCTCTATTTCCTGCAGTTCTGAAACAAAGCACTGGATATCATACAAACAACAATATCCCTGGATTCTCTTCTGAATGGAATTATTTCTGCATTTGTAAAGCTAAATTTGATCAAATTCCTACAGGAAGAGAAGCAGGCACACAGAGTGTATTTTTGTTTGTTGGTTTGTTTAAATAAATAAAGCCATACTTTCACTGTGACAGGCTAACAGCTACAACAGGCTTCCAACACTGTTAGCAGAGAACAGGTTTCTAAGAGAGAAAGGAAAATAGGATTACACAATCCCTTCAATACCAGGGGCAGGGCAGAATTACCAAAGCACTGCAATTGCAAACCACTGTGGCACCAAAGTACCTCCTCTTCCACAGGCTGAGTTCTTTGTCTGCCTTAGCCCTTTATGAGGTGTGTGAACTTTATATGAATCATCTAAATTGCCTAAGTGAACTTGTGGCATAGAAATTTTAACACTGGTCTCACTGAAGGCCAAAGTGTTGGTGCCCAGACTCTGCAGAGGTGTCAGTCACCCCCTGTTTGGTGCTCATTTAGAACTTGGATGGATGGGGCTGTGAGAAGCCTGGCTGTGTTTGAAGATGGATGAACTTCTGCTTTATAAACCTTATGACAGAGCCAGATTTTCCAATTTTTTTTTGTTTTAAGCCATTTTTTTGTCTTTGTCAAGAAGTAAATTGACTGCAGTGAGCTGTGTCAACACCTTTACCCAAAAGCTGAGTGGTGCAAGTCACTATAAGAGCTGGGGCCTGGTGTTGCCATTCCCTAGACAGACCTAACAAGGGTCTGGGAAAGTTGCTGTTAATCAGCACCCTCATCAGGAGATCCTGAATGGTATCTGATGGGAATTCAGAGCTGGAGGAAAGTTTCTTCATCAGAAATTTCTCATGAGAACATGTAAACGTGTTCTCATGAACATACATTTCTTCCTTACAAAAGAAATTCCCTGTCTCTAATAAATTTATTAGCAATATTGCCAAAAGAGAATACTTGCCTCACATTGAGAATTTTTGTTCTTCCCAATCCAGCAGAGAGAAATTCCCCAAGATCTTACATTCCAGAGGACTGCTTTGATCTTCCATTAAAGGTATATAATATCTGACAATTTCAGCGGTTTATCGTCTGCGTAATTGGATGCAGTGAGTGGATTGGGTCAAATTCCCAGCAGGTGTAAATGACACTGTTGCCAGCTTTGAAGCTTCATTTTCTCCAGTTTTTGCCAGCTAAACATTTTGGTTTGGCTTTGAGTTTATCATGTAGTGGTTTGAAATCTCGTTTGTGTGGGCCTGACTGGGGAACAGTCTCAAGGAAATCTGGCTCCCATAAGTGCTGGATGGGTACTTGAGGGAGCAGATTTGGCCTTTGTGTCTGCATTGCTTTTGGTTGAGGTTTCTGATCTGCACAGGTTTCCTGTGGGCAATGCTGTAATTTTTCTAAGATGCAGTTTCCTGTCTGTAAGATGAGGATAGTAATTCAGCACTGAATTTCTCCTCAGTCAAGTGATGCAAGGAGAAATCCATTAATGCAAGGCATTTGGGTAATAGGGTAATGGTGACTATGAGCATCATGAATACCTGGATTTAGTCCTGCAGAGATGCACTCTTATATTTATAGGGAGATAAGAGCCATGCTTTTCTATCTGTTACTGAACCATTTGACATTCTGTGTTGAAAAAGCACAAGACAGGGAAATAAATATCCTAATTACAGTTCCACAGAAGAATCATGTGGAAATAAAGAATGGAAAATTGAAAAGTGCTGTTTTAACTTCTGTTGTCATTTGTTCTGCCAAGCTATGTGAAGGTTTTGAAAAATAAAAGTGCTATTTTGTGGCTCCTGCTCTCCCTCTGTAATCATCCCCTCTCTCTTCTCTAAAGCATCATGACAGTGTGTCAGTTAATAGTGATCTTACATAGAATTAAATTCTCCCTCTCTCCTCAGATCCCCTAGATTCAGCTCCAGGTCAGGCCTGGAGCTCCTACTCTATTCCTTAACTGCAGAAGTTGTGCTAGGATGGATTTAATGACATATTCATAATAGATGCTTTGGGCTAAATCCTAAATGTCTTTTCATTCATTCTCAGTCTGCTCATGCAAACTGCCAGTGAAACCAGTCATTTCCACCAAACCCAGGCTTTGATTTTCCAGACTTCAAGACACACAGAGAATCAAGCCCTGAGTAAGGTTGCAAGGTTCTTCTTCCCATAAGTGAAGAAGCTGTAGCCCAGAGGAGTGCAGAGAGCTGTCCCACGTTACAGAGCCAGGAACACGGACCTCTGCTGGCACCCACGAAGGTCATCCCGAGCTGCCGTCTCGTGTCATGGCAGAAGTGATTTTCCCTGAGCATTTGTGTGAGCTGGTGGCATCAGGGGTCAGCAGGCAAACTGAATCCAGGAAAGTGAGAAGCATGGAAAGAGGCATGGAGTCAGGAGAGGAAGAGCAAGATAAACAGAGTACGAGGGCCAGAGTAACTGCGAGGTGGGAGGAGAAATTGAACGATGGCGGAGGATGTGATAACAGATGAGGCTGCTATAAGAAGCCTTAACTATTAGTAGTGTATCAGTCTTCTGTTTTACTTAGCAGTGTGCTGGAAATTGTGATGAATTCAGTCTTGTGTAGCCTGTGGAGGGATGGTGCTGTGTACATTGGAAATGCAGAATGTGCCACGGTCTGGAGCGTACCTCAGCCCCAGTTTTATCTTGCACACCTGACACTTGCTGCAGTAGGAAGTGGAGTGCAGTTTATTTCACAATATATGGAAAACATTCAATCATGTGCCCTGCTGTCTCATCCTCTGCTGTGCTAAGAGGATGAGATTGATAGTAAGTGGTCTTATGAAGCTATCAAGCAGCTTCATATTCAGAGCTCAGATTTCTGCCTTTTCAGTCTGCTCAAAAAAGGCCTTTGCAAGACTTTCCAATCTGCCCAATGGGTCTTTTCAACCTGCCAGAAATTATTTAACCTTGCCAAGGTATGATCTTCAGAGAAAATCAAAAAGTCCCGAGCCCCTCCTTCCCCATCTCCTTCTCATGACTCAGCAGGCCAAAAATATCATTTGCCATTGTCTCATAAACTTTTGACCTGCAACTCTTGTGGGTTATTTAATGTGGCTTTAGAGCAGGTTCAGTGAGGAAGAGCCCAGCAGTGCCCTGAGCACACACTGGAGAACCAGGGCCAGCACCAGTCATGCTGTTTGGCCACCACTAACCACAAGTTTTCACTGGCCAAGCAACATTGCCCCGGGGTATGAGGAGGTGTGAGCAGTCACTGTCTAGCTAAGCTGGCACCGAGTTCTAAAAGCAGTGTGGCAATCCAGCAGAAGCTGCATGCTGCAGTCAGACAGCTTGCTTTGCTGGTGGGGAAAAGCTACTAAGCTTATGCAAAGCTCTGCTTTGCAGGCAGGCGTCTGCAGACACTTGCAAAGATGCCTTTCCACTATAGTTTAGCAGTAGAGAAATGAATACACTGCAGACATAAAATTAATCTCAGGGAATGTCTGTTTAAACAGCAAGTTTTCCTCCTAAACTGTCTTTTCAGGAGAATGGCTGGGAGGTGTTTTAGCATTAATGCCCCTCAGATATTGGCACACTCAAGAGTTTCAGCTGCACTAAGGCAGACTGGGAACTGCAGAGCTGGTGGAGATCTGGCTCTTTTTTTTCTTCTCACACATCTTCTGTTGACATCCAAGCACAGGCTAAAGTCTCTGCAGTGTGATGTCCATGCAAGAAAAAAGCCTTAGCAAGAGATGTGCTCAGAAATCTTCAAGGCACACAGCTCAGGACAGAGTTCAGGTCTGAGGGTCCGCTTTATTATCATGCCAGTGATAACTTTACTGGACATAATGTGCCTTTCCCAAAAATCCCCTGGGTTTGGAGCATTGCATGACAGACTGCCTGTCCCCCTGAGGAAAATAAAAGGCGGGTGCTGTTTATCTGTTCCCTCCTCTACTTTGTTGCCTTCAAGAAAAAATGCCAAGAGGATTCATCCAGAGTCTCCAGACAGCTGGAAAAGCTGCAGACACAGCTGAAGTGGACATTGATAAACATTTTCTGAGTTCTGACCGCAATTTTTTTCTGCCCAGTGTCAAATGACTGATTGTGCCATCTCTGTCCTAGCCCCACATCCTCAGCATCCAATTTCTCTGTTCACTTCCTTCCTCAGTCTCCTACATCTTCATTCCAGTCTGCTTTTCCCCCCATCTAGGTTAGAGTCCCTGTATGATGACCTTTGTTGTCATTCTTCTCACTCTCTTTGTGCATTCTGCCCTTATCACCAATCTTTTTTGTCTTGCACCTCTACAGTGTGAGCCATCAGTGGCAGCCATCCCTTTTCTTTTCTGGTCCTTCAGGATGGACTTACAGAGCCTGGCTGGCAGTTGAGCATCTCTAAACCTTCTAGTAAGCACAGTTTTTAAACTTCTACTTCAGTGACTTAAATGCATGACACAGAATCACAGAATCACAGAATGGGTCAGGCTGGAAGGGACTGCAGTGGCTGATCTGGTCCAACCTCCCTGGTTCAGCAGGGCCATCCCAGAGCACAGGCAAAGGATTGTGTCCAGACAGTGCTGGAATATCCCCTGAGGGAGACCCCACACCCTCTCTGGGCAATCTGTTCAGTGCTTGGTCACTGCACAGGGAAGAAATTATTCCTCATGTTCAAGTGGACCTTCCTGGGCATCAGTTCCTGCCCGTTCCTCTTGTCCCATTGCTGGGCACACCAAGCAGAGCCTGGGCCCTGCTCTGAGCCCTCCCTGCAGACACTGACAGACAGGGATGAGGTCCCTTCTCAGTTGTATCTTCTTGAGGCTGAACAGCCCTGGCCCCCTCAGCCTTTCCTTGTAAGAGAGATGCTCCAGTCCTTTAATAATATTTTGTTGTCTTCCAGCGGCCCAGATCCAGGAGCTCCATGTCTCTCTTGTCCTGGGGAGCCCAGAACTGGACACAGCAGTCTGAATGTGTCTCACCAGGGCTGAGTAGAGGGACAGGATCACCTCCCTTGATCTGCTGGCAATGCTCTTCCCAATGCACCCCAGGATCCCATGGGCCTTCTTGGCCACCAGGGCCCTGTGGCTCAGGGACAGCCTGTTGTCCACCAGGACCCCCAGGTCCTTCTCTGCAGAGTGGCTTTCCATCAGATCAGCTCTCAGCCTGTGCTGGTGCCTGATTTTTCCTTCCCAGGTGCAGGATCCATTTACCTCTATTGAATTTCAGACAGCTCTTCCCTGCCCATCTCTCCCACCTGATGAGGTCCTTCTGTGTGGCTGCAGAGCTCTCTGGGGCATTGGCCACTGCTCCCAGCTTTGTGTCATCAGCAAACCTGCTGAGGAAGCATCTGCCCCTTATCCAAGTATTTTAGGTTTAAGTTAAAAAATACCAGGCTCAGTATTAGACCCTGGGGGTATTGTGGATTGTCAAAAAAACCATGGGTCTCAGGATGATGAGATGTGACACCATCAAGATATAAAGGCAGCAGCACCGTGCTAAGTTGTCAACTCTTGTAGCCAAGAGACACAAAACCACAGAAATTCTTGCTGTTTTGTGAGCAGCCACAAGGAAGAAATGCTGTCCCAAAGCACTGCTCTGTAATAATCAGGATATAGCAATCTGCATTTGGTTCATGCTCTGCCACTAATTCATTTGTTGGGCTTGTAACCATATAACAATGCTGTGCTTCAGAGCAACCATCTGCAAACTGAGTCTAGTACTTACTGAATCACAGGCATGTTGTGAGGCTTCATCAATCAATTGTGGTTTTAAAAGGAATCTCAACTCCTGGCCCAAAAGTGTAAATAATCATAATTTATATGCTTGTTAGAATTTTTTGTACAGGACTTCTTTTTTCTATTCTTTTCTCATAACAAATGTATACCAGGTCAATTCTCAGTGGGTTATTCCTGATTTAAATGTGTGTAAGAGAGCTAAGAAGCAAATCTCTCATCTTCAGACAGAGGAAGGCTCTTAATAATGCAGCCATTTACACACCCTCAAAAATGGAAGCTGTTTAAAAGCTTTGTTTGACTTCAACAGCAGGAAAATGTGCACAGTATCAATCCTTTTTAAAGCATATTGTGTGTTTACAAGCTGTCTTGAGCATTGAAATTGGTTTTAGATCTGGGCAGTTATTAAAGGTTCACTTTCCTTCCCTCCTCCAGTTTCAAACTAAGTGATAATATGCGGTGGTGGGAAATTGTCTCCATGAGCTGGTACTGCCTTTGCCCTGACTCTGAGTTTCTCAGGAAAGGTTTCCCCTGCAGTAAATATCCTGCCTGATCTCTACCAGTAACACTATAATCTTCCTTTCAAAGAAACAGTTCAGCTTTTTGTGTATATACAGGTTAGAATTTATTTTGGAAAATATCCGTAAGAGATCCTGGCACAGCTAAATGTAATCGAATTAGCCGAGGTTTAAGCTGCTGCTATGGTCTTACTTCCATTTCAACACAGTCAGATACAGTAGCAACAATGTTTAGCACCAGCTTTTTAATTGCTAGTCAGTCCAACCACTGCCTGAATTTGTAGAGATAAAGATGACACTTCCAGCATGTCTGTGGAGATGAGGGGACAAGCTTTTCTTCCACTCGCTCTACAACAGACTGTCTTGGTTGGCCTTAAGGCATCCTAGGTAGAGCTCAAAGTAGCATCCACAGTTGCAGTTCAGGGATTGTGTTGGAATATTCAGACCATGGACCACTGAGGCAGCTGGGCAAGAGCTGCAAGTGGAGGCAGTGGGGACACCCCACCAGGTGCCATCGAAGTTTGTGTCAGATCTAGGCTAAGGCTGCAGCTGGGTACCCCTCCTTCCACAGGCTTTCTGTGCAGCTTTGGTGAAACTCTCAGCTCCCTTCCTGAACAATGGTATGTGCAGGAGGAAAACATTGGTTGGGAAAAGTGTTTCCATTACTGGGAGGCAGTCAGGTCATAAACAATGGGAGTAGAAGCCAGAAAAAATATGTTAGAAGAAAATGCACTGTGGAAATTATGGAGGTAAATGAAGGGTGAGTGTATTCATGTGTCCCCAAATAGCAAAAAAAATTAGAAGGAGGTATGGAAGACCCCACTCAATCTCTTCCAAATAAAAAGGAGGACTATATATCAACCATTTATTCCAAGGAGATAAAAGCTGGATCCTGCTGCTCAAACAATCAAAAAAGAGAAGTAAGATAAACCAGAAAATTTCATTCACATTTCATTCAGCATTATTCTAAATATTCTAAGCAATTTTTTTCTGGACAGAAAAGGACAATTCCACAGCAAATATACATGACAGCTCCTATTTTGCCTTTACTGTGGCATCCATTAGTAACAGTTGCAGCTTATTGCACTAGCTAACAAGCCCCCTCCGCAACTGCTTTCCTTCTTCAGTGGTGATTTTAATGAAATGCACATTTTCCACCGATTCATTCAGAAATTGTTGCACCAAAATACAGTACCCGTTGCTGCAGGAAGATGTCTCTCCCAGAGCTCTGCATCTTTGCAGCTCAGTTACCTCTGGTGACAATGGTGAGGGCTGTACCTCTTCAGGGATCTTCCTTTTTACCTTGCCAGGGTTTTCCTCAAAGACTTATTCTTCATCAGGGGCAGGTTTGGTATGGGAATTATTCATTTAAAATATGCATTAAATATCACATTGAGGCATCAGCTGCAGTAAATGCAAAAGTGACAGTCACACTGTGAGCATTTGGTAATCTACAAATAGACCTGGAAGTCACAGTGGCTCAGGAAACTTAGATGGAGTCGATTCAGTAACAAATGCATCCATACTCAACACCTTTGCTGCATTAATTTCTCCAAGCAGCTCACTCCTCTATAGTGTGCCTACAAGACGTGCATACATTACTGTCAGTGACTGATGCTGTCCCCGTGGCTGCTCATGTTTAATGAAAGCTTTGTGCCTATATATAAATTCTGTGCTTGAGTGAAATATCTTCCAAATCCCTCACAGCAGTTCTGGAAGAGACCTTTGGCTTGTACACTGAGAAGTGAACTCACCCTTTCTGCCACGCACAGGCTCTGCAGAATAAAAATGATACATGAGGATAAAAATAGAACAGAAGAGACTATTTAGGTTGGACCAGATGCTCACATTCCTGCCACCTAGGTGGATTTAATATTAGTGAATTCCCTGTGAAAAGAAACAAGTGTGGGAAAAACACGAAGCGTAGGTCTGATTCTTTTTTTTCTCCCACGTGTGAAGTTGCTTCACACAAGCACCCTCTCCCTAAGTCAATGAGACTCTTTGTGCATGTTTTCTGTCACTGCTGATTACTTTCAAGAGGATTGTCATGTTGCAGGCACAGGGGGGATGGAGGCAAGAATTAAAGCACCAGTCCCCTGTTCCACCTGCTTCTGCACAAACAGTGCCTGGCGAAAGGAACGCTGCTGAATCATGTGAGTCCTGCCCGAGTGTATCCAACAGAGGTTGCACTCCTTTGAACATCAATGGGAGGGAGGTACAAAGAATAAAATGAGAGCTGCACAGGGAAGGTTCCCTCCTCCATCATTTTCCCGAGCTACTGCTCTAAGGACACAGGTGCATTCACCCAGTAACCCGAGCTCAGCTTCCTCTTGCACTCAGCTGACTGAGTCCATGGTCCACAAACACTTCAGTGACTGTGCAAATGCACACAGCTGGCAGAAGCAAAGGACATGAAGAGAGCCTGTGAAACTAAAGGGAAGTCTGACTCCTTACAATCCAGTCACTAATACTTGCCATCATAATCTTTGTATTCCTGATAACAGCCTGATCCAAAGGCCACCAGAACTGATAGATATGGCTATGACAGGCTTTGAGTCAGGCACTGCATTTTTAACTGAGCCACCTCCCAGTTCTTAAAACTGCAATGTTTACTTCACTGCTGCAGCTGCATTGTAAAGGACAGACTTCATTCATGGCCAGATGATTTAATGAATGAATTTTGTAGATTGCAGGGAAGAATTTTTATGGGGGACCTCTGGTGATTCTTAATGACTGAAATTGCAGTGTCTTTCTTATATATTGCCAGTTTCATTAGGTCTTGGAATTGCTACAGATTTGCAGCCCTCCTCTCATGTGAACAGCATGGCAACAACTATTCCTTGTGTGTGACCACCTTCTGTGAATTGTCACTTTAAAGAACATCCACAGCAAAATTCAACACAGTGACTCTTCTATAGCAGTAATTCAAAGAAATCCCCCAAAGGGCCAGAGACATTTTATAGGGCAAAGTGAGCCAGGGCTACACCTCTGCCATGCTCACCTGTACACATGGACCCTCTTCCTCTTACATAATAGAGATGGGAGAGCCACATGGAGATGTCATTTTATGGCCCTGCACTGGGAAGAGTGGCTAAAAATAGGGCTACCTTCTTGAACTTCAAAGTCTTTACCAAGCCCTGATGGCATGGAGAAATTTCAGTGTGTTCCCTGTTCCAGCCTGGAGCCTGGGCACCACTGAAGGAAGCTTGGACAAAACAGATAAAATGGAGCACTCTTCCTGCTCTGAAAAACAGATCCATTGATCCATTCATCTTTGGGAAGGATGAGAATTTTTCATAGAATCATAGAATGGTTTGGGTTGGAAGGCGACCTTGAAGATCATCTCATTCCAACCCTTTGACATGGACAGGGACATCTTCAATGAGACCAGGTTGCTCAGAGCTTCATCCAACCTGCCCTTAGCTTGAATTTTTGCTGAGGAGGCAAAAAGTTTCAGCTGGATTTAGGAAGAGGGAGGACAAGTGCTTGGGAGAAAGATCTGTCATGAGTCACTGGATAGAACAACTAAATGAGAACTCAGAAAATCCACTGATTTAAGGTACTCTGAGGTTGGGAGAGCATTTAAGGAGATGAAAAAGAACTGCATATACTTGTTCCATTTGTGTTTCTCCCTCATGCCTGTAAGCCTCTGTGGATGAGGGGCTTCTGGGCTCAATGAACCTTGGCCTGAATCAGAACTGCTGTTCTGGTCATCTTCATGCCACCATTTTCAGAGAAAGAAAATGGTTTCTTAACAACCTGTGTTGAAAAATAAACAGGTTAGGTCTTTTTTCTAGTACTGATCATATTTTTCAGTTATTTTTCTTATTTTGGGGGCTTTTTTCTTTTTCTGGTTTGTTGTGACTCCTGTGATTCATCTGGAAGATGGCTCATGGATCGGCAGCTCTCAGTCCATTCTTGCACAGAGAGAGTCATTAGATTTCTCTCAAGGAGAACCTCTGTCAGGTCCAAAGGATGGACAGGAGAACAACTCCCAGTCTAAGTGCCTTGAGGCTGGCTCTTGCCTTTGCTGCAGAGTGAACTCAAGGTAAAACAGGAGAGCTGCTGTGACACAGCAGAACCCATATCCTCTTACCTAAAACGTGGGAAATTTAAAATTCCACTTGGCTTTTTGTGGAGACAGTAGGTGCAACTTTGGGTTAGCAGAGCTGTCAGCAGCCAGGGCACTCACTGCACATCTCAGAGCTGTCTTCCAACCTGTGTTCTCTCCCACAAATTAGACTTAACCCAAGAGGAGCTAAGCCATGTGTTGTCCCTTTGAGTTAACTTTCCTTTTGGTGACTAAACATAGTTTACTCCTTTGGTAGGTCTATCTACAGCACAATAAAAGATTTTTTTATTTTATTTTTAAATCTTACGGACAAAACTATTGTCCAGGAATTTTTAGTCACTTCTGTCTATATTAAAGAAAAGCTCTTTGCTCACCACCTACCCCTCTAAATCTTTTCCTGCCAGAGATATTTTCTAGATTCTTTACAGTTTCCTTTTCTTTCGGTCATGCTATACACCCCAGGTCCAAATCCTGCACTCAGTTTGCAAATGAACTTTCTATTCCTGGGTGTGTCTCTGCCTCTCACTCGGCTGAAGCCTGCCACTTCAGCAGGGCCTGTAAGCTGAGCCATGGGCCATCCTGCCCAAATCCTGCCCAACATCAATCCTCTCCCCTGGAGTTTGCCTGACAGCTCTGTTGTAGATGGAAGGATTGAAGGACACTCCCCTTTGCAAGTTATTTTCTCTGTGGCTCAAATATGTATATGGTGCTGAGTTTAGATGAGCAAAGACTGGTCCTCAGAGTGGTGGGTACTTCCTTAGTAACAGGGTCAGCAAAAAAGAAGAAAACTGCAGATTCTTATGGAAGTAAATAGATGTTTAAAAAAATGACTGTTACTTTTCTCTAAGCAATGTTGAAACGTTTGTGAGTACACAGAACAGCATGTATTTTCTGTTCCAAAACCCCAGTAAAATGTCAATATTCAGATATTTCTCCAGAAAGCACCACACCAATCAGCATCTTGTCACTGTCGCCTGGCCAAAGGAAAGCTCTGAGCTCATGGCTGTGCCTGTACCCCCACAATGTCATACTGCTCTGTGCCCTAAGTCCCACAGAGCCCTCATCCCTTCCCAGCTGCCCGCAGGCCCCACTTTGGCTTCATGTTAACCATCACTTTCAGCTAAAGGTTAATTACTCCAGGGGACATTTCCATCCAAGCTGCTGCCCGCAGGTTGCAGTCCCTGCCTGAGTCCTATTTTTAGACCATCTCCTTCCTTGCTATTGATCCCAGTCACCCTCTGTTAATTAGATACACACAACACACACAGCATTTGCAACTCATTTATCAATTCTGTTCAGCACCTCCCTCCCCTGAGATGTAATTTGGAGCCCTCCTTGAATCATGCTATTGATCTTTCCCAGCAACTTTGCTATAGGATTCTGTGCGTTGCAAACTATTTATAGATTCCTCTTCTCCTGCTCTCCCTTGAGGAATCAAAAACGGGCAAAGGTAATCAGACTTCTATATTTAAGGAGTTGATCGAAACCAGATATTTCCTCTTTTCTCCACCTTTCCCCTCCTTCCCTTTGTTGCTGATCTGTACACACTTCTTTTGGCAGGTGAGACCTCGCTCCATGTCGTGCTGTAATGGTTCTGGTAACTCTCAGGTGATGTGATTCAGAATTTGCCCTGGGTGAACTCTTGTTTGCTGAATTGATGAAATGAATTCTTCCTCCTCCCTGCATCCAGGAGTCTCCCAAAGGGCCCTGTGACCAGTTTCATCCACTCAGCTTGGGGTGCACATTTCAGAGGGCTTCAGTCTTGGAGATTGACTTCTGATCTGATCCACCTACACAGCACTGAGGGGTTCCCTTTGCCCCCTCATATCTCAGGAAGGCTATCCAAAGGCTTTAGACAATGTATAGCCAGGAGTGAGACAGACAGAGTTACTTTTACGTATGGAGAATTACAGTAATGAGCCCTGCAGTCCTAGGATTTGAGAAAGACCTAAACCAAGGGAATGTAACCTGAGGCACAGAGAAATCAGGACCAGCTCAGCCTTCACTGGGTAAGGCTGAAAATCCTGGCTCTAAAGCAGGAGGATGCCTACAATTACGAGCAAGGCAACACCAGGAGGGTCAGCTTTGTCTCAGGGAGTACATAAAAGCAGCCTCAGGCTCCTGTGGCATCACCTGCTGCTGAAAACCTGGTGAATGAGAGGCAGGATGTGGCTAGAGGACCTGAGGGGTTGCAGCCTCCACAGGGTGGTGGCTCAGGAGCCATGGGGCTGGGGATGGACCCTGTGGAGCCAGGCTGGCTCCTCTGGACCACTGGGACCATTTTTCTGCGTGTAGGTAGGTTGTATGCAATGACCATAGAATCACATGTGGTTTCAGTTGGAAGGAACATTAAGCATCGTCCAGTTCCACCCCTGTGACATGGGTCTGAGTGCATGCCTGTGCTTCGGGGGATATGTTGAGTCTGGGGAAGGGGCTTTGCTGTGTGGAGGGCCGTGGTGTGGGCAGGTTTTGGAGTGTGTGATGCTGTGGCACATATGGGTGGGGACCTTGAGGGAGTTTTGATGTGTGGGGCTGTGGTGTGTGTGGCTGTGGTGTGTTGAGGTCAGTGTGTGTGTGGGGTGCCTGAGGAACTGCGATGTGTGGATTTATGCGTGCATGGAGTATCAGCACACGACGTGCAGGTGTGGTGAGTGACTGTGGTGTGTGTGACTGTGGGGCGTGATGCTTGGGGTGTGTAGGGCTGTGCAGGTGTGTACATGGGAGCCACGGTGTGTGACGCTCAGGGTGTGTAGGGCTGTGTGTGTGCGTGTTCGGTGGTGTGCAGAGCGATGGTGTGTGAAGCTCGGGGTGTGCATGGCTCTGCCTGTGTGTGTCGGTGGCGTGCGGGGCTGTACGTGGCGGTCTGTGGAGGGGCGGTGGTGCGCGGAGCCGCGGTGCGGTAGAGCTGTGCGCGGGGCCGCGGAGCCGCTGTCCCCCGGGACGGCGGAGGTGGCACAAACCTGTC
>VXBC01007695.1:513652-523893 GCA_013399945.1 Ploceus nigricollis
GGCGGCGGGCGCCGCCGGCCCCCCCGGCAGCTGCTCCCCTGCTGTAGCTGCTGCGGCCTGTCGGAACCCCGGGCGGCCAGGGGGGGACATGGTCCCCTCACTCGCCCCTTGCTGGCGGCCATGAAGAGGCAGAACGTGCGGACCCTGTCCCTCATCATCTGCACGTTCACCTACCTGCTGGTCGGGGCTGCCGTCTTTGATGCCCTGGAGTCCGACAACGAGATGCGGGAGGAGGAGAAACTCAAAGCCGAGGAGATCCGGCTCAAAGGAAAGTACAACATCACCAGCGAGGACTACCGGCAGCTGGAGTTGGTGATCATGCAGTCTGAGCCGCACCGCGCCGGAGTCCAGTGGAAATTCGCCGGCTCCTTCTACTTTGCCATCACGGTCATCACGACCATCGGTGAGTGACTCCCCTCGGGGAGGCCCTGTGGGGCCAGGGCCGGGACTGGGGCAAAAACTTCCCGGGCTGGAAAAAAGGGAGAGGGGCAGGGAGGCTGTGGCATGCAAAGGTGTCTGTGCTGGACGAGTCTCTTTCTTCCCTCCCGTTTTACGTAATTTAATGCTCTTCTTGGGCACTTGTTGGACTTGACAGTGTCCCGCACCTCTTCTCCTGGAGGTGGATCCTCTGTCTCTTGTGTGTGACTAGAGAAGAGTGGGGCTGGTCTGGCTAGGGGCACTGGCACTGGCCAGGTGGCTACCATGGTGCTGTGGCTTGGATGGAGAGGAAGAGGGAGGAAGAGGGAAGAGGCAGAGTGACACTCCTGGGGTTCCCCTCAGGAAGAAGGCCCTGTTGTCACACTCCTCCTTCCACCTTAAGAGACACGGGGAAAACTTAGGCAAAAAGCAGCTGGAGGAGAATGAAAATGATGAGGGCATGGGAACTGGATCAGCTGGGAAAGCCCTTAATGTAGCCAGGCATGGATAGACCTGCTTTTACCCAAAAAATTTTGGAGTTGGCAAGGGCAGTGGTGGTGGTTCCCACAGCTGTGCTCAAACCCTGGGCACTGACAATGTGTTCCTGGAGTTTTTATTGCAACTGGAGCGTCTGATGTGACAACAGGTCACAGTCTGCATTTCCCCTTTGTGGGCACATAGTCTGACAGGCAAAATGATGCCCGCTGTCACATCCATGCTGCCCAGCTTCCCAGATGTGCTGCTTCCCAGGACAGTCAAGGGGCAGTCAGTGGACACAGCCACAGGCTGTCATTTTGTACTTCCCTGCTTCCCGCTAAAGCTGAGAATTTGTCACAAAGTTTCCTTCTCTGCCATAAAAATAAATACCACAGTGATTAGAGGCTGTGGAGTGCACACAGAACTGTGCTACAGCTCTAGCTTTGGCTGGATGAGCAGGTTTACTCATACTGGTTTTGTGTTCCTTAAGGTGGGTTTACTAAGGCAGTTAATAATGTTTTTTTGCCAAAACATCTGATATCTGTGGAGGTCTGAAAAGACCCCTCTAACTCAGTGGCTGTTTGATAGTGCATTATACATAACAGGACATGAAATTAGCTCTCTTAGTAATACAGAAGGACTTGGTCTTTTTGCATGTAGGGATTGTTACAAGAAATTTTCACACTGCCACTGGAAGATACTGAGTTTTCAGCAGAACGTGCTGTCCACTGCGCTTTGAAAAGTATCTGCTTATGTTTGTATTTGACTATATTCTACCTTTGAAAGTCCATCTGACAGTATAAAGCCTATTTGCCCTTACAAAGATAAGATGTTTAAGGGTTAATTTCCTCTACCTTTCTGTTATTAGACATATTAATACAAATGCATATATTATCAGGTTATAGAATATAAAGTAGAATGCAACTTTGGCTGATGATTTGTATTTCCCGCTGTTCATTGCAATGTCAGAACTTTCCTCCTTTGACCACTGAGTCTCTCTTCCTCAGCCTGTCTCCTGCCACTTGTGTGTGCTAAGTGAATACTGCTCTGTTGTGCTCCTCTGTGTTACAACAAGTCTTCCACATACACATGCCTGTGTACTCATGGTGCCCTGTACTCCTGCCTAGGAGCTGCCTGCAATACTTGCTGCATTCTTGAGCTCTGTTGGTCACAGGTAGAAAGGGCTGTTTGTACAGTAGCTTGCTGTTTTGATGGTATTTTACCCATAAACAAGTACAACTTGCATGGGAAGTTGTAGCATTTCCTCCTTCAGAGGGCTGGGATTTCTTTAGGAAGCTCAGAGTACCTCAGCATGCAGAGGATAAAATGCATTTCTGTAGGCAGAGGTGCTTTGGGACCTATGAATTGTTTAAATTCAAAAATGTGTATAGCAACAGGGAACCACTGGGAGGAAGACTGATAATAAAGAATGGTGCAGAAAGTTACAGACATTCTGTAGCAATTGTTCACTTGGGAAGCTGTGCTCTGGGAGGATATCTGATCCGTCTTTCAAAAGTTTATTAATAGTTGCTCTCTGCATCTTGCCAAATGCAATTCTATTTTTTGTACCATCTCTTCAGTACTAAAGTGGCTTCATGATGTTATCTGATCTACTGCTAGTCTGTAAAAGTAAGCATGGAAGATTTTTCTTTAATTTCTTATTTATCCTAAACTAATTTGTCTCACGGATGGAAAAAAAACCCAAAAAACTACTTCATTTAAGTTCTTAGAAAAATAAGAGTTCTTATCTATGTTTCTTGTACAGGAAAGTGATCTAAAATGTTCATATTAATATTTTGTGCTGGTTATTTACTTTCAAATCTGTGTGTATGCTCTCATATACATCTTTCTCCCTCTAAAACCTTCTGGACAGACTTCCAGAAGCACATACAGTGGGGTGTGCATTGGTGAGCCTGCTGTACTCAGTACGTACTCCTGCAAAAGTGTGTCTTAAATATCATTGCAGGCTGATGTTTTAAAGAGAAGGAAAAAAGACCTTGCCTAATCTGGAAGGGTACCTCTATCTCCACCACACGTCCCTTCAGACAAAACAGTGATAGGACTCGGCGGACCACAAAGTCGAGCAATATGCATATGGTTGCAGACTAATTTATGTCTAACTTAATTGTACTCTGTGATATTGCCAGGCTAGCAACATGTCTGGAGCGATTACCTCTTCACTGTGCTGATTTCAACTACTGTGGCTTTAATTTAATCAAAGGCGTTTATGGTTGGCTATGGCCCATCAGTAGCCGGGAAGAGGCTGGTGCTTCTCTTCCAGAGCCAGGGGACAGGTCCAACAGTGTCCCCAGACCATGGAACAGGTGCCCCATTGTCCCTGAGACGTGTGGCTGAAGGGACAGCTCTGGTGCTGAAGGGACAACTCCAGCAATGCCCCCAGTCCTCCGTGTTGAAGGGACAGCTCCGGCAGTGTCCCCAGACTCTGGTGCTGAAGGGACAGCTCCGGCAGTGTCCCCAGTCCGTGGTGCTGGAGGACACCTCCGGCAGTGTCCCCAGTCCGGTGCTGGAGGGACAGCTCCAGCAGTGTCCCCAGTCTGGTGCTGGAGGGACAGCTCCGGCAGTGTCCCCAGTCCGGTGCTGGAGGGACAGCTCCAGCAGTGTCCCCAGTCCGTGGTTCTGGAGGGACAGCTCCAGCAGTGTCCCCAGTCTCTGGTGCTGAAGGGACAGCTCCGGCAGTGTCCCCAGCCCTGGTGCTGGAGGGACAGCTCCGGTGGAGCCCTCGGGCTGTGCTGCTGATCGTTCGGCTCCCGTCCGTCGCCGCAGCTCCGGACTCCCCTCCTCGGGCAAGCTCTGCAGCTTGTTGCTTCCCGTGGAAACGCATCATTAAAGACCTGTTTGGAAGGGACCATGAAAACGTGAAAATCTCCTGTGTGAGGCAAAGCACTGAGATTTGGTCAAGTCTCTCATTTCCTCTAATCTATGGTATTTAGGTTTTATTGGCGGGGGATTGGGGGTTGTTGCTCACTTATTAAGATGAGTATTACATAAAAAGGTGAGGGCTAATCAAGTATTTTTAACCTGGGGCAAAACACGTGTTTCTATTCCTCAGGTGCAATGTTCTTGTTCTTTCTTTCCTTTTCTTTTTTCCTTTTTTTTTTAAACCAACATCACAATGGAAAGGTTGACAACAGCGGGTCCTAGAACACTCGATGAGTCTGCTCTTAAAATCAATTAGCAGAAAATCCTCTCCCCCTCCCCTTCTTCCTCCCCAGCTTCTACAAAGTTTTGGCTATGTTTGAATTGTGTAAAAGTTTTTAGGTGATTAAAAAAACCACTTAATAAGCTTTTCTTGGCTCTCACCAGGTGCTGCATTCATTTCAGGTTTTTCTTGTTTCAGAGTGAGCTAGTATGAATTCCTATCCATTTCCACTCACACAGTCAAAATGATGAAAAACAGTGGTTTAATGAAGTTCTTCATCCAGCTATTTGTCTTTTACAAAATTCGCTGTAGAATATGCCACAGAGTTCATCTAAAGGCTTGATACTATGAATGAAAACACAACCTTCCAAAAATAAAGGGTTATTCCTAGGATTTCTAGCAAGTTTTAATGCCCTTTTCTATAGGCCATTAAACTGCTTCTCTGTAAGCAGGTGTCAACACTGTCAAAATGTGTTATTAGTATGGATATCGTTTTATCATTTAGGCCTTAAAGGGTGATAGTTGTACTTGATTTAACACCACCAAACTCTAGTAAACACTCAATATTTCTGAGGGCTTGTGCAGAATGTAAAGAACGGAAAGCTGCTTGTGTCACCTTAAAATGAACTGAAACAACAAACAGATTGAAAATTGTTATTCATTTATTTTTTCCTGAGAAGTGACTGTAAGTGGAACAAAATTAAGGCAGTCTGTGCTGTGAATTATGAGTCTCTTTTTCTAGCTTTTAGGCCTGTGTTTTCAGAACCTACTATAAGCTGTGAGTGAATTATTAAGATAAAATATGTTTTTAAAGAATGTCGTGCAATACCTGTAATGGTGAATGGAACATCCACCTATTGACAGCTGGTTGGCTGCTGAGTAGCCAAACACTCAGGAGCTGTCTGCATCCAGATGAGGACATTTCATACTTCTGGCAGATGGTGTCCTGACAGGGAGTTTGAACCTGCATTAATGAACTAAGCAAACACATGCTTAAATCCATTTTGGGATAGCGGTTGAGTCTCCCTGTTCTTTCTCTGCATCATTTTACCCTTCCATAAAATGGGTGTAAAAACACCAACTTGGTAGTACAGTGATGTCTCTAATTTGAGTTAGAAAAAGATTGAAGTGTTCTCACAAGTGAATTATTTTGTCTGTTGCTCCTCTTTTAATACTAACCTCTGGTATTTTGAGTCTGCTCTTGGTTTTTGATGGATGGTAATATTTAGAGCCATTCCATTGAAAAGGTTTGAGTAGGGAATCGTGGCAGATGGAGAACGTGCAATGGAAAGAAAGAAAAGAAACAAAGAATATAAGACATGTAATGGAAGAGATTAAGAGTAAAGACACAAATGTTTTGGTCAATTAACTGCAGCATTCATGACTTGTCAGGACCATGAAGGTCATATCTTGTTAAAAAACCCAAACAAGCACAGAGTAGATGAAGCCAATCAATTATTAATAAATTCAGGTGAAAGCAGAGAGCAAGATTTTCTGGTGAGACAGATACATTGAAGTAACAAATCACTTCATTCATGCCATCTGAAGCTTTAGTGGAGAATACTGGATGATAAGGACCTGAATATCTGCTGGTGGTATCTCCAAAGCAAGAAGGAGGTCTGCTACAGTGAACCCCATGAAGATGGACTGTGTGTAGGATTTTTCTCCCCTGCAAAACTAGAATAGTCTGGAAGATTGTTTCACACTATATTCTTTGTCTGATGAAAATTAGAAAAAAAAAATCCAGAATAGTGTTCTGCCAACAAAGGAGACTTTGAGGCTACTTTGCTCATGTTTGTGGATAAAGTTCTTGAGTTCTTGAAAACTGGTTTTGCAATGATACCTCAGATTCCTGCCAGAGGCACTTTAGCAAAAGCTTTTTAAAAGTCACTATAAACTAGTAAAAATTACAGCTCAGAATTATGTTGAGCTGCAACTTCCCACAGTACGGCTTATTGGCAGTGCAAACATAATAGTAAGAGTTGGAAAACAGTTCTGGGGAAATGTTGAGAAACCTCTGGCCACTGAGCTAGGTGGAGGTGTCTGAAGATTTCCTTAATGTAATAACACTGCAGAAATTAGTCTCTTGTAGTTTTTTTTGATTTGGTGCACTTTCACTTCCTCCTAACTACTCATAACTTCTTTCTTTACCTGAAGCAATTGAGATTTAGATTAACCACAAAGAAAACTCTTCCCTGCCATCAGGGTGGTTGTGTGCAGGTAGAGACTGCCTAAGGAGACTGCTTTAAAAAGAGATAACACAAAAAATTCCCTGGAATGAATAAGTTGCAGCTCTTTTTGCCTTTGGGAAGGAAAATGGACTGGCTGACCTCTTGAAGTCTTTATCAGCCGTATGTTCTATGATTTTCTGAATCGTCCTTTTTTCCCCTACTTCTTGAGACCGAGTAGTTCTTGGGTTAACTTGTTTTTCTTGAGAAAAAAACCCCAAAGATATCTGAAATTCTTTGTCCACTTTATGGTCTTTGCTTATTGATTATTTTTCTAGCCAGTAAACCCATTTATGGACCCTTGCAAGTGTCAGAATAGAAATATCTGTGTTTGCCCACAGTCAAGGTTAGAAGCTAGAGGTGTTGGTAAGTGTTTTTGGAAAGAAGTTAACTGAAGGAGAAGGTGATTCTGCTGATACAAGGATGGCAAGCAGAGGTTTCACAGGGCAGAACTGGGAATGAAAGGTGTTTTTGACTAAGAATAAATAAAGAAATTTAGCTGTTGGCAATGGGTTTATGCCTGCTTCAAATAAGAATAATAAAAACCTTTTGCTTTTTCTTGGGACAGCTTCACAACTATGAGGCTTGACCAAAGGAAAACTGATTAATGGAGAGCTTCCCTGTTGGACACCATGAATTTTGGGACAGATGCTGCTGGTCTGGCAGGAAGGACAGCCGAGAATGCTGTTGTGTTTCCTCGAATGCCATGTGAGCTGAGGTGCTCAGTTCCTTCAGTGTCGGAGCATATTCCCCCATAAATGCTGAAATCCTTTCTCACGGCTTTGAGCTGGAGCTGCACAGAACTTTATATTCAGAATGCTGTACTGACATTAGGTGATTCATCTTCACAACACTTCTGTGTAAAAATTATCCTCAGTTTAGAAACAAGAAGGGAAAATGACTTTTTGAAGATTCAGGTTGGGAGCTATTTCTAATTGCCAAACTGCTCACTTCTCTTTCTTTTGGGTGACATGGCATGAGTTTACGGCCAGATTGAACAGTGGAGATGAACCAAAGGCAGAGATCCATAAGGAGTTCAAGGTGATACTGGCAAACTCCTGCAGCCTAGGTCTTCTGACATGCAGTAATAGCAGAACCTGGAGCTTTATTTCATGAAGGTTCATGTGCTATTCTGGCCAATTATCTCTGTTATTACTGTGTGTCTTCTGTCAAGGGCTCTTTAGGCTATCAGGTATCCACTTGCTGTGGATTTTACTGAAGATCCTTGGTTGGATATAGTTAGAGGACACAGGAAAAATCCCCTTCCCTTCTAACAGATACTAGCAAGGACATTTACTGGTGATGCAGAACTAATGAGTCCTTGATGTCTGTAAGTTGAACTAAGAGGTTACTGTGGACTTGCAACAGATGTTTGCTGTGTGTAGCAGGCCTATTCTCCTCTTTTTGGATAATTTGGATGAAGCCATGGACTCCTTCAGAAATTTCACTCATGGGCATTGCTGCAACGCAAATTAGTTATAATTTGTTATTTTCTCAGGATTATAGTCCATGGAATCTGCTGATTTTAGATAGATTACCATGCTACCTATACCCACCAGGTATCTCTCACTTGATTAGCTACAACTAAAATTGATATTGCTGGTGTTGTAGCTACAGCATTTCCTTTGATTAACGTGAGAGTTAATGTGTCTATGGACACCTCCTCTATAAAAGAATATTTGGCAAAAAAATGAAAAAAGAAATAAAAACAAGCAAAAACCCCAAACCCAGAAACAAATGCCTGATCCAAGGTTTATTATAAGTAACAGAGAAAATATTTTGAGTCACAGTTGTTTTGGATCAGGCCATTGACAAGAATTCTCCAATGCAAGGAGCTACATTCTATAGCAAACCAACTAATGGAAAATATATTTAAAAGCAGTTTTCAGATTTACTTATTTTTAATAATGAAGTTGACTTTGACATTTATACTGATTTGTGTATTTTTAATTGAAAGTGAAAGGCTGAACTTACATGCCTACTGCATACCTCAAAATTGAGCAAGGAGAAATCTTGAGGAAGAATGTTGATATTTTTATTCTATTCTAATTTTTTGGGGGGTGTGTGGTTCTTTTCTTGCTGTTTGTGTGTTTTCCTTACTTTCATGACTCCCAGGCAGTTAACAACTTCTTCTGGTCTATCATCTTGTGATCCACTGAGACGCTTCTTTTATCCTTAAGTGTAATGTGCAGTTATATTTTTTTCTGCTTCAGGGGAAGAATCCCTGAAGTTTCTTAGCAGTTTTTTTTTTTTAAGGAGTTCAATGACTTTTTTTTATTAATACCTGGCCAATTGCCACAAGAGGCTTAGGCAGTTATCAGTTGGTTAAAGAGTTCAATATCCTCTTTAACTGCTTTCATTATGGAGGTGATTAGGGCATGCCAGTGAAAGGAATCTCTCTATTAAGGGTTCATGTATTTGTTACTTATTAGGATGATTAGGAGGGAGCAGACTGCTTTGTCCTTTCAATTCCCTGCACCAGAAGGAAAAAAGAGGTTCAGCGAAAAGCAAGGCAAGTAGTGGGGTTAGAATGTATCTGATGGGAAGCTGATTGTCTCCTTGCTTTCCCATCAGAGAAGAGGACCTTCCTTCTCAGGCAGAAAAATTTCACAGAGAGCTTGAGGGCACAGGCTGATGAATGAAACCTGCTGCAGCTCTCTCTAATTGTGTAGTGCAGGAGATTAGCTCTAAGGAAATGCTCATAGACTCCCAATTTAGGGATATTCTTGACATGTTGAAGGGAAGATAGAAATAAAGAGATCTACTCTCAAGGCAATTGGCAATGTCAGCAATTTCAGATGCGTGCTACCATTAACTCATTACAGGGGTGTTTTGGGTGGAGATAGAATATTTTATTTCTTCCACCCTCTTTTCTTTTGATGTCCTCTAGAGGGGATGTCCTCCTCCTGTTTAAACCAACACAGGCTATGGGAACTGTGTCAGAAATTAAATGTTGTAACAAACCTAAACTACTTGAGTTTTGATTTGTCACTCTGCTGCGTTTCACACCCATATGGAACTTCTCAGGACCAGACACAGTAGGAAAAGGTGTCAAATATTCCTGTTTCAAAGATATATATCTCCATTTCTTGAACTAATGAACAGTTGCTGTTAGTTGTTAGTAGTTTGAACTGTAATGGTGAAACAAGGCTGACTTCACTCAGTGCAAACAGTGTTTGCAGCAGTAATAATTTCTAAAAAATCTGCAGTTTGGTGCTTAATTTAACTTTGCTCTGGATACATATAAAATACTGAACTGCAATAAAATGAATTCCAACACCAGGAAGGATATGGAGCCCTGACCATAAGGCTCTGCATGCAGGCTGTGTCATGTAAGATACTGCATCAAGAATATTTAAAAACAATTCATTAAATAAAGATGATTGAACTCTCTATTACAATCTTGCATCAGAAAAACATCTCATACTTGCAGAGGTTACTTGAAGTCTCAATGCTTGCTCACATTTTTTCTGGCCTTTGGGGACTTCTTCAGCTTCCAGAGTAAACCATGAATTTTAGAAGAGTTCCTTACAGAATAAAACATATTGTATTTTCTGCTGAGAACTAGAAACAGTAGAAGGATGCTCTTTCAGCATTATTCAGGATCATCACATATACTAAGCTTTCAAAAGAACTGGATTGCCCCAGACTGCCAAAGAGGAAAAAAACCCTGTATTTTAGGATGTGGTAGTCTGGAGATCAACATTTGGAGAGTGAAAGTCTCTTCCAACATTTAAAGTTATCTACCTACCATCACTTTGACATGTACTCTAAAAAAGTTCCAGATCTATTGTTGGTTTGCTTGTGAACACCAAATATGTCTTTGTTTTTTGGTTTGTGTGGGGTCTTTTCTTTTCTTTTCTTTTTTCTTTTCTTTTCTTTTCTTTTCTTTTCTTTTCTTTTCTTTTCTTTTCTTTTCTTTTCTTTTCTTTTCTTTTCTTTTCTTTTCTTTTCTTTTC
>VXBC01007695.1:523969-577126 GCA_013399945.1 Ploceus nigricollis
CTTCTCTTCTCTTCTCTTCTCTTCTCTTCTCTTCTCTTCTCTTCTCTTCTCTTCTCTTCTCTTCTCTTCTCTTCTCGTTTGATATTTTTTTCCAGTATTACTTAAAAGTGTTAGGAATGACATAGGGCTGGTTCTAGGCAACTGATAGTTAAAACAGCCACAGTGGATCTGTGCCATTGGAAGCACCAGGAAATCCCAGTGATTCGACCTGAACTCTTCAGTTGACCTTTCAACTGA
Organism: Ploceus nigricollis; assembly: GCA_013399945.1. Lineage (NCBI taxonomy): Eukaryota > Metazoa > Chordata > Aves > Passeriformes > Ploceidae > Ploceus > Ploceus nigricollis. The sequence continues at coordinate 524,207 of VXBC01007695.1, forward strand.
TACATTGAGAATTCAATGATCTTCCCAACCTCTCTACTTTGGAGTTTCTCACCTCTTTTGCTGTTCCATGTGGGAATGAAGATCCCAAGAAGAGGAAGGAGGTGGTTGCTGCTCAGTCTGTACTGATGCCCTATCAGCTTTTTCGTCCATTTCTGGTATTTTACTCTGACAAACAAAAAATGATCATCCAGTCTTTTGGCAACAAAGGCTTAAGCTCTTAAAACACATCCTGCCTAGTAGTAAAAGGCCTGTTATTTAAAGGGCACTTTTCAAAACAATTAGTACTTCAGCAGCAATGTGTTTGCCTTAATGAGTGCACTCTGGCAGTCAGAGGAAAGAGCACGAGCTGATACCTAGAGATGTAGGCTAACACAGGCAAATTAGCAGTGCTACAAGTCAGTGACTGAATGTACTGCACATCCAAGAGGTTTGTTTTAATGAGTGAAAAGCACTAGGTATGATTCAGAATGGCTTAATTTTTTTTTTCTCCCCAGATATCCACCCCCTTTTATATCTTCTTTCAGAAGGCCTTGTACCACTCCTGTACTTGTGATAGTTTATGCTGTGTGGGTTGCATTCAGGTCTGGTTTGACTTGCTGGACTGGCACCAGAGACAAATGTTATAAAGTCTCAGACTTGCTTCATTGCTGTTGCTGTCTGATGTTTGAAATCAGTGTCCTTATGATGTTGGTATGCTGCTGGCATTTTGGTGTAACATAGATTTATTTTTAAAGGTTTGAGGAGGATTTCTTTTCCCAAGATGGATCGCACACAGTAAAGGCTGGTGGTATTGAAGAGGAAGAGGCACGAGATGCAGGCTTGGCTCTGAGAATCCAGCAGTAGCTGTCATGGTGAAAGTTACTGGCTCTTGGGCATGTGTGGTCCTGAATTGGATAACTAGATGGAACCTGATTGCAGGTTGGGTGGTGAGGAGTTAAAAACTATTTCTGTAGTCTCTTTGACAAGAATCCAGCCTGTGGAGCATTTCAAATCCGATCAAAACTCCAGGTCTGTTCCTTGAGTGTGGCACAGTGAATAAGGAGAAATGTTAACAGCGAGAAAGCATTAGAGTGGTGACAGAGAAAAAAGACCTTTCTAGCAGTGATACTTGTGAAACAGAAATGTGTTGGTGAGGGGTGCCCTGGGCTCTTCTTTGCTAGGTCTTGCAGAACAGGATGGACAAGCATCTGTCAGGAATGACCCGTGCATTCTGTCCTGCCTTGCGGCAAGGTATGGACTGGCCTCCTTGTCCTGTATTTTTAATGGTTCCCTACACACACAGTCTGTTTGAAGTTTGCCTTGGATCTTGCTTGGGATCTATGTACATTTATCTAGTCCTTTTTTTTTTTTTTAAGGTTTGGGCTTCTCTGAGTGACTATCAGTGCATTCTACAATTCTGTCTCCAGCTGAATATCGGGATAAGAATCAAACCTCTTCTCTAACAGCAACTGTTCGGTGTTAGCAGTGTCACCAGCTTTTTATGGCTGCTGTTTGAACAGCCCTACCAGTGGCTGTTGCAGGGAAAAACAAACATGCTGCCTATCTTTAAAAAAGATAGGAGAGAACATGGGCAGTTAATGCTCAGTCAACCTAAATTTGATCTTCAGAAAGATATTTGACCAAGCTGTTAATCAGCATGAAAGTACCTAGGGGATAACAAGGGACAAACCCGAACAACCCCAAGTTTTTCTTGAGTAACTCATGCTGGACTTTTCTGGGTTGTTTTTATTCCAGCAGATAGCTGATGGAGGGGGAATCAGTTGGTTGTGACATTTATTACAAATGTGGCATGATAATAGCATTGAGTGCTCGTAATTGCAGTAGAAAATCCTAGACTGGGTTGAGCTGCAAGGTGGGTGCAAAATCTGGATGGACACACACTGTGGACCAGAGGCTGGACAGTGACTGGGCTTATCACATGTGTGAAAAACACGTACACTGTGCAGGTGTAAATGGGGCAGAAAATACAAACCCACAGATCTGCTAAATCTGCCACCAGATAATTTCACAATAGGATAAAAATGCAGAAATATTTATCACTGGTTTTTTGTCAGATTGGATGGACATAACATATGCAGTCATACAGGGGTCTGTCCTGTGGCTGGTACTATTCAAGTTTCCCATTAATGGCTTGTCTGGTAGAACAGAGAGTACACACATTAATTGTGAGGGGTGGCTAGCACTGCGAGGGCAGGAGCAGAATACAAAACGATTTTGTTAGATTGGAGAAATGGTCTGGAATCAATATGATGAAATTCAATAAAGTCAAGTGCACAGAATTACACTGAAGAAGAAAATATCAAAGACACATATAAAAAAAATGATATAAACTGACTAGATGCACGTACTACAACACCATGCTGATAAAGTGGTAAGGCTTCAACCTGGAAACTGAGTGCAGTTTTGGGCACACAATGTTTTGAGGAAGAATGAGAAAAATCAAAATGCTGAAAGAAAAATTAGCCTGTATTCAGTGTGAAGTGGACAGAGATTGTTTAGCCTATATGAAATATGTGAAGGAGGGAATAATAACAGCTTCAAACATGGGAAAGGTTGTTGTAAAGAGAACATTGATAAGTTTTTTCTGCATACATACCCAGATGTAGGTTGATCCTCAGCTGTGAAAACAGCTGTAACATGATCTGTAAGGAACCTCCAGAGTGCCAGTAGTGGGATATTTGTCAGAAGTGGTTAAACAATTGTCCAAAACACACGGATTTGGTATACTTCAGCCTGCCTCAGTTTTGAATGGGCTCAGTTACCTTTTGAGGCCCCTCCAGCCATGTGTTCCTGGGAATGGGTGGCTGAGAGCTGCTCTACAGGAGCTGCCTGCTGAGTTGAGTAACCCCTAAGTGATGGACTGAGGATCTGAGCACCCTGCAACAGGTCAAATGGTTTATGGTGGCTTTTCCCAACCCTCAGCTCCTGGGATTATGCACTCAATGTATGTTTCTAAATGCTGTGCTGAATGTACAGCAACATTTGCTGTCTGACAGTGGACTTTGTGATGGTCAAGGCTGAATTTGGCTTTAAGAGAGCTGTTCTGCTAGGACAGGCATCAATATTCATCTTGCAGCCCCTGCTCACTTGGCATTTTGGGTTGCATATTCTGTAATGCTGAAACAAAGAGGTTCCTCCTCTTTCCCTAAATCCCATGCATATAAACCAGCAATTTCCATAGCACAGACAATCATCCAATCTGTTATCTTGGCAGACACCAATGCCTTTCTACTTTGGAGGAAGGAAATCCATCCCATAATACACCTGTGCAATATATGGCAATGGCGATTTTGTTGCTAACCCCCGCAGCAATCAGTTTATGCCCTCAAGCATGAGATTTGATTATCCTTGTCATTATCTAAGCTACAAATGTTATTAGCAGCCATAAAATTGTCCATTAAAGTGAGAGGAATTACTTGCCTGCACCAGGGGGAGAACAGATAATTTACCACACAGATTTAAGCCCAAATGCCCTTTTTTTTTTTACAGAAGAACCCTCTAAGCTAACCCTCTAAGCCTCCATTTTTGCATTTCAAAATCTGTTTCCCTCTCCGTGGCCTTCAAGTCTGGGTCTTTTACCATAAGAGTGACATAGATACCTGCTGTTGAGATAACCTCAGAGATAATGACCATGTATTTCTTCTATCTTCCATAGCTTGGAATGAATGCTTCCCTAATTCTGGAAGTACAGATGCCCAAACTTTTGTTGGGTTCCATATTTTCCAGACTTCAGCACTGGGCTGAACTTCATTTACACAGAAGCAGTTCTGGATGCCTTGGGCTGACTTGGCACTCATGGACTGACTGTGCACCACTGGCTGGGTGTAGGATCAGTTGATTTGCTCCTAGCAGGGCCATTTTCATAGGTTTTCTTGCAATACTAGGTTTTTGTGAGAGGCTGAAGTGATGTATCACAGGGGCCAAGAAAAGATGCTGTGTCTGAGTGGGTGAGATCCAGGGTAGTGTCTGAAAAATTTCTTTGTCTTCCCTGGGACTGGCTGATTCATCCCCTTCCCACCACCCTGTTAATTCCTGTTCATATATCAGTTCACCGTAAAGCTGCTTTTTTATTCCCATGTGGTATTGTGTTCCACCCCCTTCCAACAACAGGGAGTGGGAGAGAACACCCACGGCTTTCCCAACAGACAAAAATGGTGGATCCTGACAGACTGGAACAGATTCTGATCAGTTTTTCTCTGTAAATCCTGCGAAACTTGCTTGTTTTGGTGTATTTGTTGACTTTAAACTAAGATAGATGTGTGCAGAATGTGGTCTGGAGAGCCTGTATTTTGAAGGAAGCATCTCCTCCTACTCACCCAACAAATTTACACACACATGGTGTAGCATCGATATTAGCTCCTGTAGCAAATGGAAAATATGTCAGTAGCCCGAAAGGAATAGAAAATGTTCTCAAACAGGGCTTAAAAAAGTAAACAAAGATCATATAACCAACAAAATCAATACAGTTCCATATTAGCCATTACAGATATCTCTGTCTTTGTCTACATCATGCTGTGCACATTTCAGTGCTGTGGAAAATGTAGAACCCAGGGGACCTAATGTCAGGACTTGGAGATGGTGTATTGAAGGCAAGGCCTGGGATAGAAGGCCTGGAAGAAATTTATGTTAAATAACAGAAGAGATTTTCCCCTTGAACCCAAAAGAGCATTAAGTGAGTCAAAGAAATGTAAATATATATACAAAATCAATATATATTAATTGGTGTTACAACATTAATAGAAAAAAACTCCTTGAAAACTCCTTTTTTTTGAGTCATCTCCACTAACTTAAATAAATCACTTTGTGAGAACTAATGTTAGGTTCAGGATATCCAAGAGGAGGGGACAGCCTTACAGCTTTCTGCATTCTAAAAGCTTTGTCTTCCTTAGCTGCTCTTCTGCTTGGAGGGAATCTGAGAGAGAGAAATATCCTAATGCTTTCCAGCCTTTGCCTCACGGCCTTCCTTTGCTCTTCATGTCTTCCAAAACAATCAGTAGTATTCAAGCTATTCTTGTGGGCTTCCCTATTGAATTCCTTCAAGCCAAGCTGCTCCTGGCTGCTGTAAGCATTCCCTCTTCTCCTGTTCCCTTGAGAACTTGGTACTCTTATTTACCCAGGAAGCAAGAGTTGAGACTGCAGACTAAGCAGGTGGTTGATGCTCTTCCTAACCAGAAGAGCACATCTCAGTAGAAGCTGTGTGAGATTTAACAGGAGGAAATGCTCCAGTGTCATTCTTTGGTTGCCTGTCTAATACACTTAATATTGAGGGAACATCCTGTGTCTTTTGGATGGTGACTTTTGCTTCCATTCACAGTGCAGAGCTCTTTGGCAAGGAGGGGCTGGCAAGATTTCCTGCACAGCACATTGGTAGAGACTTTGAAGAAGAGGAAGAAGCTGGAAACAACTATTAGGACAAAATGGACCATTGCTTGGAATCCTACACTCAGGTGATTTCCTGAAAGAGAAATGTTTGGTTTTGGTGGTCTTTGGTCTTCTGGAGTTTTAGTGCCATGTATCATCAAAGCTGTGCTGAGTGTGCTGGAGACCCACAGGAGCTGTGCCTCCCTGTGGTTGCTTTTCCACTAGAAAGATAATATTACTTGAAATATAGATTGATTGATAGATAGATGGATAGATAATTTATTTTCTTTTAATGTGATGTGCTCCAACCCTTTAACAAGTGTCTGTAGGCCCTCTGGGAGGTCCACAGCCTTTCATCCTGAAGGGGATACAGAGTGTTCTTGTCTCTCCTCTGCCTTCTGTTCCACCTCCCTGCAGTGCTTGATGTTGATCTCACTGCTCAGAGTGCCTGCAGCATGCACGAGACCCAAGGGCCTGGATTTCTTGTCTCTTTAATGGCATTCTATGGGCTTGTGTTCAGAGAGAGAGACAGAAAGATCAAAGGCTGTGCAAGTGCACTGTGCTTGATTTTGCTTACACCAATACAAATCGATTGACTTCACCGAGTTATGAGGGATTTACAGCTAGGGGAGAACAGATTCTGACCTAATGGCTCCAAAAGAGGCTTTTCTTGGATGAGCAATGTAATTAGAGCACTGGAACAGACAGATTTTGTGACTCATCTGTGGGTCTGCAGTCTTTTCTTTGCTTCTAGTAGGGTGTTCACTAATGTCACCACACTTTCATTTCACCCGTGGGCTGATCTAATGAAGGACCAACCTTTGCTTGAACAGAGGTCTCTGTTCAGCTGCAAAGCATCATCCAATCTTCATGTCACTGTGAAGACTTCAAGCTCAGGACCAGACACTGGGGCAGTGGAAAATTTCCACTCTCTTCCTTTGTTGTACTGAAGCAGAGGATTAAAATAACTAGAAAAAACAGAGCAGGGGCCAGGGAGAATGGGCTGGTGACTGAGTCCACTTACCAATCTGAAACATGTGTCCTAGGAAGGGGAAAAATCATGTGCCAAGATCAACCTGCTCTATATATCCAGCTGGACAACAGTACGTGAAATCAGTTGCTGCTTTTCACAGCTGCTTTTCAGAGCTGGATGGAGGCCTGGGGATGAAGTATTTTTGTTAGAAGATGCCACTTCACTGAGACTGCAAGACATTCATTTGGGAAAATTTGTTGAGAATGTTTCCTAAGTTTGGGAGCGAGGAGGCAGTCATGGCTAGTGTACGAGGGACTTGGCATGGGTTTGGGAGGACTGGAGCTGAGCACAGTCACAAGGCTCAGGCCTCCAGGTGTCTGGGGGCTGTGTTGGGCACAAGGGCCTGGCAGAGAGCTGGCAGCACTCGGGATATGGAGGTGGTGCAGTTTTGGCTGCTGGTTCTCCTTTGGTCCCAGTGCAGCAGGAATTGGAGTCAGGGGCCAGCTGTTGCAGTTTGGCTGGTGGCCATGACCGTGTCAGCAATAATGGCAGGGTGTGTCAGGGCAGAAGCTGTCACCCTGCTGTGTGTGTAGTGCCACCTCTTTCTCACCCACCACTCGTTTCATCTGAGCTCGAGCTGTGAGACCCCTTCAACACAGTAATTTCAGGAAAGGGTAGGGAAGCAGTGGTGCAATGGACTGGAGTTTAGCATGGGTTGGGAGAGGTGAGACAGTCACAGCAAATCTGGCATCACTGATGGTTCCTTCAAAAAGTTTGGGGGCCACTGACATGGGGAACTCAGTGCAGGTGCCCACCTTACATGCACCCTTGTCCTTTGTGTCTGTGTGCTCTCTTCTGAAGCCTTCCAGGTGCCAGAGTGCATCTGCACTCCAAAATCACTCCAAAAAACCTGCTGCAGCCATTCCTCTGCTAGATGTAGCCCTCTGAAGTGGGTTGCTGCTGGTGTGGTCCACATTCAGCACAGACTGTAAGACCCACCTGGGAAGAAGGTGAACTTCTATGTGCTGAATCATGTGCCTCACCACTTGGCAGTGACAATAGCACAGCTTTATGTGCAATTGGATTTGATGTCAGTTTTCTTCTGATTTGCCACTCATTGAAACTGAGAGCCAGTCATGATGATTGGTCCTGTCCTTGGATTCAAGCCCTGATGCACTGGGCTCCCTACCAGCATGAAATTCAGAGTAATTTCAAAAAAGTGTCTCGAAGACCACAGAACTAAAGCTCCATTTTCAAATGTAGCTCTTGCACTTAGGAGGCTGCTTTCCAAGCCAAGGAACCTCATACCTGCCAAATATGGGTTTAGAAAACAGGTTGGTTGGAGTGTGAAGTCATTGAAGAACATGAGAAAAAGATGCCTTTCAGGACAGTTTATAAAAAAAGGAGTACAGGTGCCTGGTAACTCCAAATCCTTTGGTAATCCACTTCTTCAGCTCTGTCACACAAACATCCCTGGGAAGATTTTTCTCTCCTGTTACACCTGAGGAAGTAAGTCAGCATGTGGGGTATTAATGAAAGCTACCATCTCTTGTACATAGACATTGAAACTGCTCTTTCTGCCTGCTGACTCATGAGGTACCAACTCACATTGATTTTCACTTGATGAATACCTGTAAAACACAGGAGTAAGTCTATGCTTTAGAGAAATTTCTGTGGCTTTGAGACAGGTCACAAATGAGTGTAACAAGTAGTAGGATGAAGGGAGGAGGGAGAGGAAAATAATAACAGTTATATTCTGCTAATTGCTCTTAGTTGCCACCACCACTGATCAGATGAAGAATTTATCCCAAGAAAGATTCTGGGCTTGTGGGTTAGTTCAGGGACATGTTTTGCATCCAAGATGCTGTGAGGAAAAATGCCTGGAGATGTGTTTTGAAGAAACCAAAAAATTGTAGTCACAGCTGGCACAAATGGCATTGCAGATGGGAAAGTGGGTGATGAGAAAAGAGAACTGGGAAAGATGGGACAGGGTTGTGTGGTCATGAAAAGCTTGGAGGTTTGGGAAAAGGAAAAGTTAATAGAGAGGAAAGGGGAAAGTTCTTGAGGCTTTGTGCTGCTCAAAATAGAAGTCTTGGCCTTGGTTTGCTTTAAAGTTTTTTCCAAGATATCCCCCCTGAACAGAGTAGCCTGCAGGTATAGAACATCCAAACTTGTGCAAGTGCAGTTTAGAACAGTCACAACTTGATTGACCTTCCCTGGTGGTGATAATTGGACTTGGCTGAGGGTTTTCTTTATGTCATGTATGATTGTAGGGATCTGGATGCAGGATGCACTGTCCTTTCTGAAAGAGTCTGAAGCTATGTATTTTATTTTTTAGGCCTTCATAGATAAGCACTGCCATGAGTCCCCAGGCTATTTGCACTGCACAGTTTTCTGTATTCTGGTCTCATACAACATAAGAGGTTCACACAGCTCACAAAGTTCCAATACAGGCAGGATCGAAGCATCCCAGCAGTGCTTTGCCTGAACCTACAGGTTTTGTGTGCTCTCTGCACTGGCTTTAGCATCAGCCTCATTAGTAGCAGAGCTCTTTTTAATGATTGCCAACACTTTAGCAATCTTTGGGGTTAAAACTCTGATGAGAGAGTCATAAAACTCTTTGTGCTGTTCTGACCTGTAGAGGTATTTGGCTTTGGGAACAGTTATGCCTCAGCAGGATTAGATAACATAGAAATACTAGACCTATGTCATTAAAGCCATTGATCAATAATCTACAATCCTATTTTTCCAACCTCAGAGGTTTCTTAATGACTTCAGCTGAATTTGTGGCCCCCTTCCAGCTCTGGGTGTTTCGAAACAGACCTCTAAGGAGGGAAGCTGCTGCTGCAATGTGTGGCAGACGTGCTGATGCTTCTGTCTTCAGCCTGGGGCAGGGCCACACAAACCTTTCTGGAGCTGTTCTCTAGGTTAAACCATGCTTGGGGAGCACTAAATATTGTCACTATTTCTTGTGTGACCGCAGAGAGCTGAATTACCTTGGGGGGGAAGGAACCGGCCAAATCCGCTCTCGTGGCCGCACCGCCCCGGGGAGGAATTTTGATGGTGAGCACACAACTCCAAAGTGCCTGTGATGTTCAGCTGCTGTCAGTGCAGTGCTGGGGCAGACGTGCTGCTTCCTCCCTGGATTGTGTATTTTGAGCACGTTTCAGTAGTGCTCTACGTTAGCATTTTTTTTCTCTTCCTCTACAGTGCCAGTCATTGCCTTTTCTTCATTTTAGTGATTAATTGCTCTAAATACTCCTGCTCCTGGACTGCAGGAGTACAATTTCTGTGCTGTATTTCATCTGAACTTGCTATACAAGTGCAGGCGAACTTGGGGGAGTGCACACACCCACGTCTTGCTTGGTAGAGATGGTTGCCAAAAGGACACCAAGTAAAAGAACAGTTAGTTCTTAAACAAGGGTATAATCTAATAAGAGAAAAAAAAAAAAAAGAAAATTACATACTGGAATCTTCAGTGCCTTTCCCCTCCCCCCAGTTTCAAAATTTACAGCTAGTAGAACCCCTGACTAGAGCAGTGATTTAAATATATATAGGCATCTGTGCTTCTAAGAAAAGGAAGTGTGTCTGTTTGGGGAGCTGTGTGGAATGAGTTGGTGGATCTCAGTCCAACTTCTGGCAGACAGGTTTTCACATTGCTCAAAGTCACCCTCTCACCCAGCCCCCCTCCAGGGCTCGTGCCAAGGGCTCTTTATCTATTCCTCATATGATCCCACCTGCCTTAGCATCATCTGCAGAGATGGAGAGTTCCTCATGCTCCATTGTGTGCCTTCTGGGCTGGGCACTGTCAGCCCTGCACGTGGAGGGTAGGGTTGGCTATGTTCTTGATTCTCCCCGGTGTAGCTGCTCCTTTGCATCTCACTCCACATGATCCCCATGTGTTAGACACTTTTAGCCATCCACATGACTGGTTTTGCCTGGCATGTGGCATCATCTTTTCATCGTGCTGAAAAGAGGCCAGCTAGAAGGCACAGCAGTGTCTCCTGACAGGACCATGGCATGGCTGCTGTCCTGGATGTGCTGACACACATCTCTCCTGAGGCTGCTCTGCCAAAGGTCTCAGGACCCTGGAATTCATCTGGGATGTTGTAGCACAGTGCTTCTTCACCTTTTCTATACCTGGCTCTGTTTTGTTACAGGCAAAAAGCTTCAGGGCTTACAACAAATTTAGCAGCTCAAAAATAGATGGTTAATTTGTACTGCCTGGACTTTACAATTTCCTTTTCAGCTCCTGGCTGGAAAATCCATGGCTTGCTGCTGGCCCCCTTCACCTGTTTTTAGGATGTACATTGCCAGGATCCTCAATCTGGTCCTGTTTATGTGCTGCCTTCCAAACCTCATTGTGTGAGTTACTTACAAAGCTTTTGCTATGCCTGTGTGTATTCAGCTATTTCAAGGATCCTCTTTGCCCCTTGAAAAGCACAACAGCCCTTTCTGATGGCAGCCACACTGTTCAGGCTGAGTGCTTTTACCTTGACTCAAAAAGTTAAAGAGGAAATGCTAATTGCTTTAGTGGTGTTATTTTTGCGAAAGGCACGCCAGGCTGACTAGCTTGGAAAGATGAGTCCTGTTGCTGGTAAGGGAGAGAACAATCTCTGTGAGTCCATGAAAAGTCTGCAGTGCCCAGGGCAAACTCAAAAGTGGAATAGAAATATCTCAGTGCTTGTCTTCCTTGTTGCTTTTGTCTGGAGATGGCAGAGCTGACTGGCATCTCAGGGCTGCGTTGCTTCTGCAGTGATTTGTCACAAGCTCTGTGCTGCTGCCTGTGCTGCTTTTCCCTGTCGTGGCACATGGCCAGCTGCAATGGAAATGTGAAGGGAAAAGGGAAAAAACACTTTTCAGGGAACACATTAGTTACAGGACTCATCGAGAACATGGGCAAGGTGTGTGCTTGCCCTTCTCCTAGACTTGGAGATGCTGTGGGTGGAACAGCACAATCAAATTCAATATTCGTTCAGCCCTGGGGGTTGAGTAGGTCTGGAACAGGTGGCGCAACTCTCTGGGAGCCTGGGTCCAGAACTGGGAAATAATACCCCAGGAAAATGAGGGTGTCCCAACAATTCCCTTTCCCAGCTCCCATCTGCCATAAAGACAAATCAACATGTCCTTGCAGTTGCTGGTTTGAGTTGTAGATGATGTGTCTCCATGTTTGGGGCTGGCTCTCTTTGCTGCTCAAGTAAGCTTACCTACACTTTTCTGGTGCCTCTGCTGTTTCATTTCTTTTTCCTTGAATTTTTTCCTTGAATTTTTCCTTGAATTTTCATGAATTTTTGAGCTCTTCCAGTCACAACAGCTGCAGTTTGGCATGTGTGCAGAGCTAAGCCAACAGTCTTTTTTCAGCTCAACACTTAACACACATTTAGGCATCCCCAGGATCATAAATAGAGGTTACTTGGAGCAGGAGAAGGTGGGGAATGAGCACTTAGTCTCTGTTTGCTGTTAAAAATGAGCCATTCTATCAGCAAGGATCCAGCAAGAGAGAGGACAAGAGAGGGAGCAGGGCTGCTGTAGAATGGTGATCAGATGAGGAGGAAGCCTTTGATGGTTTTTGTACCCTGAACTTGTTCTCGATTTTTAAATTTGAATAAAATACTGTGACAGTGATGGCAACCACATCTTTGAAGCCCCTGAGAAAAGGTTTTGAGTTTTACTCTGTAAACTTGACAAAAGGTATGTGCATTTCTGTACCTGGTGCCCCAGGACCATTCTGCTTCTACCCTTAATTTGAGTTTCCTACAAATGATATAGTTATTTGTGCCTCCTTCTTCCCCTACATGTACAGTCTACCCTCAGAATTAATCATTTCCTTGTATTTTGCTGCATTTTTGGAGCACATAATATATAGATGCTTGGCTGGGGATTTAGAAGCCCAGCTCAAATCCAGTGAACTAATGTGTTATTTCAATTTCTGTATGCACCTGTTACTGTTCTGCAAAGTCCTGGAGTTTTTTTCTTTTACGAATTCATGCTCATTCTCCCCAAAGAGGTTTTAATGGGAAAGAGAGAATTAAGGTAGACAGCCTGTAAAAATCCAGACACTTAAGAAAGAGCAGCAACCTAAAATATCATCTCAAGTTATTGCTCTACTGTGTTAGTGCTTACACTACAAAGTGCTTTGAGCTGTGAGGAAGCAGCTGGTCTGGAATAGTGCAGCTGATTCGTATCAGGTAGAGCCAGAAATGCCCCATTATGTGCCAGGCAGTAATGGGGGTCTTCTGCATGAGAGCATGGTGGAAGCTCTCTTGCATCAGAGAAATGCCTGGTGTCTCATGTGGCCACAAACAGGTTATTAATGGCATTTATTTAATAGCATCTCCAGCTCATGCAACAGAATAATCAAAAAGATAGTTTATTATCAGTTATTCTTTATGCTGGCTTGTGGTTCAGGAATAAAACAGCATAAAAATCATCCTACTTAACAAAGCATGAAGGAAAGAATCTGTAGTTTGTAGAGGAGGAGATAGAGTGGTCTGAGTCAACCTTGGAAAAAACGTAGCCTTGTGGTCTGCAGGCTGTTTTTTCTTGCTGTAGCACTCACCAACAGACTCATTCCCCATGCATAACTCTGTTTTTCTTTTTTTTTTCTTAAACTCTATCTCAAGCCAACTGCTCCCCTTCTAACCCTCCCAACCCTCCACCGTCCCAGTCTGCCTTTTTGATCCTTAGTCTCTGTTGCATGAATTCCATAGAATTTCTACCTGGGCTCTGATACTGAAGGGTTAAGACAGCACATAGTAGGAGAACAGTGGTGGCTATAAATAAGTGCCACTTAATGCTTGCTTGAACTATTCAATAGCCTCTAAAATTGGCTACTAGCCTGAGACATTCATAATATTCCCAGAAAAACTTGGACTTCAGGTTTCACAGACAACTGAGAGCATTTAATCCTAGCATAAGAGAATGCTTTTCCTGCCCTGTGACTTTTTATTCCTGAGTAATGAAGACCTATTTTCCTAAAGCAGTGCTTTAATAGGACTGTGGCAGAATGTGGCTGCTTGGGTTTAACAGCACAGTTGTGATGGGTGTTTGCATGAGTTTCTCTTGGTTTTCATGTTGGTCTCTTTTTCTGGCATGGTCCTTTTTTGTACCTGTCATTGTTCCAAAGAGAACAGAAGTGCATGCACCAGTCTGGTAGTAAAGATAGATTTGGGTGGGATTCATGTTATCACTCTGCTAATGGCTCAGTAAGATGCAGAGTGAGGAACAAGTTCAAGGGATAGGGAAGGAAATAGTATTTTTGGAAGCTTGATGGTGGGATCAAGTCCTTTGTGAATGGAATTCAATCTAATGATGGTGCTTTTCAGCCTGACATTTCATCCTGGTCCAAAGGAATGCTCTATGACAAAAGTGGTGTGCTCCTAAGCAGGGGGGGCAAGGACTGAACTGAGAGTTTAACTAAAAAATACTGTGAAATGTCTGTATATTCAATATCTGTCCTTATTGCTGCAAGGGAATCCAGCTGTGTGTCCTGTGTGTCTCCCAGTAGAAGCAGCAACTCTTTCTAGAGCTAAAGTTAAGTACAAACCCAGTGCAGTCAATTTTGTTCCCAAAATGAGTGAAGGCTCCTTAATATGTGTCTGAAAATGCAATGGGAATTCAGAAGTGCACCCTGAGTTCTGCATTCTTTGGTAAAATCTAAGCAGGCAGAGTGAAAGAGAAAAGAGTGAATGCCTTGTACAGCTCAAGTGATGGAAACAGCTCTGTCCCTACAAATTTGCTTTAGATGTGTGTAGGCAGGACAATGACTGCTCCTGGAAGAGTTGTTACAGCTGGGCAGCCCCAGAAGGTAATCTGAATATGTCTCATTATTACATCTGCTTGAGGAAGTTACCTTTTATGGCCCCTTGTAAGCCAGGGCAACCCTGAAAAAGCCTAAGGAATTGTTTTAAAAGCTGTGGATCAGTGACAGGGATCCTGGGCATGGGGGGAGGCAGCTGGCAGGTGGGACCTGATGAGCAGATGAGGACTCCCCCAGAACATACCCATGGCTATTGAAGTAGGAACTTCATTACAAAAAACTTCAGGGAGCCAAGTACTCTGTTTCAGCCAGTGTGAAGTAATTTAATACATTTTCCAATATTCTGTGAGCAGGAATAATGTAACTGTAGTGCTTTTTCTTTTATCCCTGATATTCATCATGAAAATGAAAGCAATGATGTTGCGACTCAGCCAACTTGAACAAGCCTGACAGTTCGTCTCTCTGATGGGTTGGGACCAGGTTATGATATGGAGTCATTTACTTTTAGCTAGCTTTCAAGCCATAAGGACTCCAGAAATGTCCCTGGTGAGGTAGGGATGAGGGCACTCAGCAAAAAGCTGGTTCTTCTCTAACTGACCAAAAAAAAAAAAAAGCTGTGAGAAACTCCTTATTCTTGGTAGAAACATAACATCGACACAAAGAAGGTGGAGTGGGAAAAGTGCCTCATTCCAAAGTGTGTTTATCCATGATAAAGTGCTTCTCTAAAAGGCATCTTGGGACTCCAAGTTTATTCCCCCTCAATGACTTCTGGAGGCTGGGTTTGCTCCGTTTTTGAGTCAACAGGAGTGATGCTATTTTTCCCTACTGCCAACCACATAAACTTAGCTGGGTTCTGGAAATAAAGCAGTGCTTTCTCCCTCACAGCTGTTGGCTCCAGTAATATCCTGCAATCAGCACATGGGAAGCATCTTTATTGGTGATACGTGAGCCAGCTTAGATCCCAGTTCATTCCCCCCCCACAGTGACCTTACTCTGCTAAGGATAGTAAAAACCTGTCCCTCTGAACAAAATCAGAAGAATAAATTGCCACCTTGAGAAAGGGATTGTTTTTACTTTGCTAACTGTTGGCTTACCTGCTTTTTCTTGCTTCCTGCACTCATATTTAAAGATCACCGTGGTGGGTCGTTGATGCTGATGCATCTGTGCCTATTTTGTGGTGAAGAAGAAGGCAAGCTCCTGTTTGTATATCTGTAGGTATTATTCCTCTCTTTGGAGGGTTGTATGGAATTCCCACTCGTATGATACAGAATGTTTAGGCTGGGAAATGCTGTGTCCTGAAGGCAGCAGCTCAGAGAGTGATTCTCAAAGGTGAGCATGCAAAGGTGGCATTAGAGATTGTGCCTCTGAGATTTTGGGTGGATATTGGGGTCTTTAACGTCTCATGGGGAGGGGAAGGAGAATGATTTCTTAGGGTTGTTTCTGATGCAGTTCTAAATCCATTTTGTGCTTCTGAGTGCACTTGCTCCTGATTTTGCTCTGTTTTGGTTTGAGTAAGTTCCTTATGTAGAACCACAGAATGGCTTAAGATGGAAGGTCCCTCTGTTGGGCATCAGTCCAAGGTCCAAGCCTCTCCTCCAATTAGCCCAAGTCCTGAGTTAGGCTGGAGCCTTATCTGGCTGTGTTTTGATCATCTCCAAGGCAGATTTTTACCCAGCTGAGATGGCACAGCTTCTCTGCCCCTGTCAAGTGTTGTAAAGATTTTGATCCTTAAACTTGAGTTTCTCTGTCTGCAATTTGTCACCATTGCCTCCTGTTTTGCAGTGCACCTCTGGGTACACAGCTCTCCCTTCTCCTGACCTGCCCCTTATGCTCTCACTAATGCAACTGGTGTGGTCATCCCTAGCTGCTGCAAGGGTATGCTGCTGGCTCCTCTTCAACTTGCTTCAACACTAGGACCCCAGATCCTTTTCTGCAAGGTGCCTCCTACCCAGCCATGAAAGTTTTCGGACCCCTAATGACTGTCTCCAACTCTTTCCCTTCCAGAGGATCGTAGGGGCAGGAGAAAGGGACTGTGAATCCATCTGGATGAATATTAGAAGAAAGGAACGAAAAGCCTTCAGCGAGGGATCTGTCACTGGTGCTTCCTTTTGTAGCTGGAGCAATGTTTTTTTCCTCCCTTAGTGTAGAGTGCTGAAAAATTGCACAGTATCAGTTGTAACAGCAGCATTACAATTTGCAAACATGCTATGTTAAGCAGTGAGTGTGAAGCTGCACGCCGGAGCCTGAAGGTTCCTCCGCTGATTCCGGCTGAATCCTCGCAGATGTCAGACTGTTCTCAGAGACTACGTTTTCATTAAATTAAATCTTTGCTTTTGCTGGGAAAGATCGCTTTCCTCGACAGACTGTTCCACTGATGCATAAACCCAGAGCTGGGAGGCAGCTCCTAATTTTTAGCTTTTGTATTTCATAAATTCCATCAGTTCTTGGTGGTTTTACTGTCTCTAGTAAAGTGTTTGCATCTTTCCAATATTTAAAGGCTGCTGTAAAGTCCTCAGCATAGGTTATATTTAGTCCAAGAATATGTGTAATTGGCTGATTTAATCTCCTCTTGTTAGCTAGCTCTTTCCAACACTGAAATAATTTCTCATGCCTTTCTTTGGAGTTCCTTATCTCATTCAATTTGTTATCCTCCCTTTCTGGGCCAGGGAGTACTCTGGATAAACAATCACAAGTGAGCATTTCACCTCTCATTTTTTCACCCGGACATTCACGCTGGTTATATTTCATCAGTGATTTAAGTTTTTAATTTTGCCTTTCCTGATGAAAGTGTGAGTGCAAGAGTGGTGCAATTACATCAGAAAGTGCCACAATGAATGGAGGGCTTCGGGAACCAAAAGCTACGTCTGTAGCTGAGGCTGAAGTGGAGGAGGAACATACTGGCCTGTAACCTCCTGTTTTCCTCTGCGTTTGGGAAGCATGGATTTTCCCAAACTCAGTTTAACTAGCAGCAAGGACCATCAGAGTTAAATCCCATGGGCAAGGACTTTGGGGATAGGAAGGTCACAGATTTACCTCCTCCCTTCTGTGAGGGGATGCTGAATGCATATTCCCTGTAGACTTTTCTGAGCAAGAGGTGTTCAAGGAACTTTGTGTCACCGAGGCAAATGAACACACTCCTCTAGTCCTCAGTGATAGTACTGATGGAATTAGATGGGATGGGTGCCGAGTGATGAGGGAAGAAGATTTTGAGATTGATTAATGCAGAAGCCGTTCAAAATTCCTGAGGCTCTGAGAGATGACACAGGAGCTGATGGATAGTGTGCCACCAACTTCAGCATCACTGCTGATACTCAAGGCAGTGCTTGGGATGCCCTGGGGTGCCTTGGGGTGCTGTGGGGTGCCTTGGGGTGCTGTGGGGTACCTTAGCCCCCTTGTGCATGATCTCAATCGCAGGCACAATGGGTACAACCCAAAAGAGACCCTGTTGTTGAGAGCAACATTGTAGGGGCTGAATGGGGTTTGCTTAGCCCTCCTTTTTCTATTTCTTTCAAGCAAGCTGACAAAACGCTGTCAGGCAGATACCTGCGTTTGCAAA
Source organism: Ploceus nigricollis (assembly GCA_013399945.1). Lineage (NCBI taxonomy): Eukaryota > Metazoa > Chordata > Aves > Passeriformes > Ploceidae > Ploceus > Ploceus nigricollis. Next base: position 541,856 of record VXBC01007695.1, read on the forward strand.
CTGAATTCCCAGGGGGAAGAGGACGCTTTTTTTATCGAGCAAGAGGGAAAGGGGCAGAAGGTTCCCCTCCTTTCCTAATTTCACGGCGGAGACGGCCCCGTGGGGGGGGAACCGCGGTTCCCGAGCTCCCCCCAGAGGCTCGCCGGCATCCCGCTCCCTGCCTCCAAAAGCCTCTTTTCTTTCTTTTTCTACCTCTTTTCCCTCTCTTTCTCTCCCCCGTAAAGCCATAGGTAAGCAAAGATTCTCTGATCTTCAGCACAAATGTGCCCCCTCCTCCGTTTCCCCTCTCTGTGACTGCTTCGTAGATTTTTTTTAGTAGATTGTTTTGGGTTTTATTTGCAGAATAAGGTGCCCATTACCACCTGCAATGCAAAAAAACCCTGCAGCGCCAGGTACTCTCTGGTCAAAGAGTTGTTAAACCTGTTGTGGACTCTGGGATAACAGGAAAAAAACCCCAAACAAACAAAAACAGGAAAGGAAACAAAACGCCTCAAACTGTACCTTAATTTTATCTGCTTTATTTTTGGTGTAGGCTTTTTTAGGAGAAGCTTCAGGTTAAAAGAGATTTGCCAGTGGCTGAGAGTGTCAGACACTTGTCATTTAGGCTGCCTGGTTCAGTACAAGCCATCACTGGAGGGAGGGTATAGAAGGCAGGAGGGACACTTGTGCTGAGTCCTTTTGTGCATCCTCCTGTTGGATGTTCCCATTAACTCTGGATTCCTGGCCAAACCAAACTCCCACTTCTTGGGAGTGCATTCTCATGTTTCTAGGTAACGCTTATTTCTGGCTGGGTTGTTAGGATTTCTGCAGGTTTGAGGGATGTGATTGATTAAGCCTGTGTTTTTCTTCTGGATTTGCTGGGGAATTTTGGATCAATTCCTCCTACCATCCCACTCCTCTTCCCTTCTTCCCCAAAAGGGTGGGTTATTTTGATAAAGAAAAACGAGCTGCAGAGAATAGCAACATCAGTTACACTGCAGTGTGGGGACTGTGGGGTCAGCCTTGAGGGTTTTTTTGGGCAACCCAGTGGGTGCTGTGGAGGAGAGGGATGACACAGCCACTAAACTGGTGCTTTGTAGGTCTTCAAATTACACGTTTCATGTGAAGGATTATAGGAGGAGGAGCTAATCCACTGTCAGAACTCATCTCCCAAGCCTGTGTTACTGTGTTTGGTTAACATTAGTGTGACATTTAGATGGTGTCACTGGCCCTGCTGAGATGAAGGAGAAAACCGAAATCTCTATGTTGTCAGCAAGGCCTTGGCCAAGCCCTGGTGTGTCAGTGAACAGACAGCAAAGTGCAGCTGAGGAGCTGTGGGGGTGTCAATTTATTTGTAAAGAGCTCCCATTTCAGAATGGTGGCATTTTCCTTTCTCAGCTTCTATTTGCTTTGCCGTAGACACAGTCTTCCCTCCTTTTTAATGTGCTATGTATTCAGCTGGGACGTGCACAGACTGATGGATTCTCTATTGGATTTGTTTTTGGCACCTGGGCTAGATTTTTACAATGGACTGTGTACTTACCAAGGTTTATTTTCTGGTATTTCCCTTTCCATTTTATGTAGTCTGACTGTACCTGTCCTGCTTGAGCACAGGCTTGAAATCTCTCACCCAATGTGATTTGAGTCACTTAAATGCTTTTAATGGGCAGGGAGTAGCATTTGGGGTGGTTTGTTCTTGTCCAGTGAGGAGTTTCTTCACTTGACAGTAAATATATTTAATCTAAATTTGAGGCAGAGTGGGGGCCAGTGTGAGACCATCTGGGGAGTCTGAGTTCAAGCCGTGATGAGCAACCCTGTCAGTGAGAGTGTTCTCAGGACACTTTCATGTTCCATGTGGCAAGCAGATATTTTCTGGTGGAGCTCCATGCTGTGCATGCCACCCGAGGCAAATCTCCAAGATGCTCTCGGGAGGCTCTCCATCAGCATGAGAGGAAGGAGTAGGTACATTATGTTTTTCCAGTCAGTGGGAGTTATGTAGGAATTTTGAGTGCTGGAGTGTGTTCTTCAGCCACTACTTTTGATGTGAGTTCAGCCCCCTGAAGGCTCTGCCCTGGGGTCACTGCAGCTACTGGACAGCAGAATAATGCTGGTGGACATCAGAGAGGCTTTGAAATCTGTTGCAGAAAAATATCTACTGGAGCAGAACTGATCTGAAATTGGCTGGTCTGGCATTTCTTATCCACCTCCTTCTCTGTAACCATGGAGCTCAGTGGGGATGGACTTGGAGTGCCTTGCTTTTTCTTCTTTAAAGTATATTTTCTAAATTTTTGGTAAATGATAAAAAATTAACAGACTTTCAGGCAGTGATGTGTAAACAAGAAATAAATAGGCTGTGGTGACGACATTCACATATCATAATCAGCAATGCTGTGTTAGATTAAAAGGACAATGATACCAAGTATGTGTGGATCTCATTCATGACAATATATTACCTTCAAAAAGTGCTTTTTGTTAGCCAATATCTAGTTAAACTTGGCCTGTGTAATGACCGAAAAAAACCCCAACTCCTGTACCTCATTGAATGTGTAAGTACAAATCATATTTTATTCTGGTTAAAAGATGTTTAATGAAACAGGATAAGAAAATGATGCTTTAATACTTTTCATCTCAAAGACTGTAAAAAACATAAAACACTGTGAAAAATACATATTTTAGATAGATACACTGCTTCTAACTCAAGGAGGTTTTATTATAAGAATCATGAGAAAATATATGTTGAAGTACTTCTTTTTAGTAAGTAGTAAAAAAGTCTTCAAAATGACCAAAGAATTCCACAGAAATGATGCAGAATTAAGTCTCTATTGATATTTTGTTAAGATAATGATTTTTTTTTTACTTTACAGACAATAAGATTTCAATAAAAGAAAGCAAAATTGAAGAACAACAGTGACATTCACATTCTGAAGGAATTGACTTAAATAATCAATTCCCTTGTCTGAATCATTCAGTTTTTCATCAACAGATTCATTTCTCTTCTTTTTCTCCTTTGATTTGACTATTCAGAAGTGCTGCTACTTTATCATAATCATAAGAGACCATTTTTAGTATCTTCAGCAAAACGATGTTTGGGGATGTGGGAAGAGGAAATTAAATAGTGAATCCTAGCAAAGACAAACAAAGAGTTTTGATATTTTTCTTTTTTTTTTTTTTTCCCTTCTAATAAGGGTGCTACTACAATGTTAGGTGAAAATTATGATAAGTTTGAAATTGAAATCAATCTTGCAGTTTGCTTTTTCAATTAGGAGTATCAGTGAGTCATGTTCTAACTCCCACCCCAAGTTCTCAGTAGGAACCAGTCCCACACATGGGATCAATAGTCCTAGAAGGACCTGCACTGACACAGAATCTTAGAATAAACTCAAGACTCTCAGTTATGAAAGGACTCACAAAGGCCATTGATTCCAACTCCTTGCTCCTCTCAGGACTATCAAAAACTGAACCATATGAGGAAAGATCATTGTCCAGACACTCCTTGAACTCTGACAGGTTGGTGCCATGACCACTTCCCTGGGAAGCCTGTTCCATGACTGACTACCCTGGCCATGAAGAGCTCCCAGGACTCAAGAGCTGACTCACATTCAATTTGCCACGAGACCAAATCTCTTTCTGCAGAGCTGCTCCCCAGCTCCCCAGTTTATATTTATAATAATAACAACTTCTTACACAAATGGGTGACTAATTCATTGGTACCTTACCATCTCCATTTTTGGCACTACCTGCCAAGCTCAGGAAGCCTCACAGGCCTTGCAACTGTATCCCATGGAGTCCTCTCTCAGGCCTAGGAAAGGAGACTGGGGGCAGCCAGAGCAGCTCTGTGCTCCAGTAAATCTGTCCCTCCCTACAAAAAGAGCTTCCTGCACCTGCAGCAAAATTAAAACTTGTTCTCAAAAGCTGAAAGGAGGAGGTTTCTCCTGGAAGCCATGTGAGAAGTCAGAAGTGCCAGAGTAGCCACACTGATGTTGTCCTGTCTTTATCTTTCTCTCTATAAACATTTAGAGGGACAGGCAAGCCTTTCTGAAAGGTCAGACTCTGACCTGACAGTCTGGTTCAGTGGGTAGATTTGGGATGGAAATCCTTTTAGTTTAGCTCCTTCTTTCCTTTGTTTTGTTGGGTCATTCCAGACACCTGGCTTAAAACTGCTGCCTGTTTCCTTCTCTAATTGTGGCAGTACCCACTGCCTGCCTTCCTGAATCCTTGCTGAGGATTGTTAATGATTGTTAATGGTGGGAGTGAAGAAATACCTCCAGAAGTGCTAGCTGTTAACTCAAGTGATGAAATGCTGTTGTGTGTACAACAATTGTGCACAATAATTTTGCGTTTGTATGAATTGGCCAGTGGCAAAATTAGCTGATGTTCAGAACAATTCACTCCAAGGCCCTGCTTAGCTGGGTTTATCAGCCATTGAATTATGAGCCTGGGGTATTGTTAAGTGTTGCACAGTGAAGGCATTATATCTGCACCAGCAAAGCCTCTGTTAGCAAGGCAGGCTGGGTGTGATGCTGTGAGCTGCAGCCAAGCCCAATTACCACGCGAGAACGCCTCTCCTGTTCGGAGCCTGCCAACCATTTCCTTTGCATATTAACGATAGTTATTCTATTTAAGTGGCTTTGCTATCATGTCTCCAGCTCCCATTCCTCTGGGTGCATGGCTCTAAGGCATGGGCAGAGGTTGTTCCAGCTTGAAGGTGGGATTAGTTGTCCTTTGAAGACAGGGCAGGGGTTTGGGATTTGGGGTTTTTACTGTATTCAGGGTTTAGTTGTACTCAGCAGCTCCAACCACCTCTGTCATTTGCATGGGGTAAGAATAGCAAGGTTGGTCTGTTGCCCCTTCCCCCAAAATCTTCCTCCTTACTCCCATCGTGCCCCAGCTTTCTGCACGGTGCTCTTTGGAAGAGCTCCAGCTTGGCTCCTGACCAGAGGAACCTGCACAGTTGGGTTTCTCTGTACCAGCCTTTTCCAGCCACTGTGAGGTGACCCCTGTGATGGGGCTTCTGCAGTCTCAGCCCTCTGGCTGCTGGTACAAAGAGGGATTAGGCCCACAGCTGATCCCCCCTGGTAATCTGAGGAACATGGGCTGTTCTTTCAAGAACAGTTGCTGTAAAGATTTTAAGGATGTTGTCACAGCTACACTCGCGGGCAAATGGAGCAGTTCATCTGCTTCAGGCTGTGAAGATTTAATTGAGCTCCAAGGGAAGGCTTGAAGCTGAACTAAATCTTTTGCTGATGGAGAACAAGGTCTGCCATAAAGAAATTCTCCTGATCCTCATCTTCCCTGGGTGCTGCCATACTGACCAGGACCAGCTCTGAGACAGTCCAGAGCAGAGCTGGTGCTGAGAAAGGGGCTGTTTACCCTCACAGAGTTACTTCCTACAGCCAAATAAATTATTTTATTCTCTGTTCAGCGTGTGTAAAAGATATCCAGAGAAATTGAATGCCATTTTTTAATTGCTGACACTCTGTAACTAGAGATTGTGAGATTTGCAGACTCTCAGTCCAAATGTCATAATAAGATTATTCCCTGTAATCATGTAAGAAGAAATAGCGTATGTGAGAGGAGACAGACCAGGAGAGAATAGTTTATCTGCTTTCCTTAATAATGTAAGTATGACACATGTATTAATTTTGGACAGACTGTGGAGATCTGTAGTAGGACCCTACATTTTTTACTCCCGGATTTTACTCTTGGATAAATAACTACTCCAGTTCTAGCACGTTTTGGGTCTCAGGCCATTTTTTCAGCCTCCTTACTGCCAGAGGTACCTGGTTAGTCCATCTCTGTAAGGATTGCACTTGGAGATCCTAAGGCACAAATCTTGTGCCAGTTACTTGGAGTCAATTCCCCTGGATTTCTGCTCAGTAAACACCTCTTAAAATGACTTTTAAAAAACACCTTCAGCCCTGTGTTTCTGTTGGTAGGTCTGACAAAGACGTCCTCAGCAGCCAGGAGTCCACAGTGGGATCCTCTGGAGATAGACAGATTTAGTCCTGAGCCTCAGAGACCCCACAATATCTTTAAGAATATGTCAATAACTGTTTCCATGGAAGGAAATATTTATGCAGCCTGTCATCTGCTGCCTTGGGTTTGTCTGTGCTTTTTGGACAGGAGAATTTGGGTTGTTCTGTGAAACAGTGTTTTTGTTTAGGATCTGTAATGTTTTTCACATGAAAATAGAAATACTGAAAATCTCTTAAAACCCCAGGAGGGTCAGGTGTCTGGGTAAGGGGTAGAACTACAGGATATTTGTGGGCCTCAAACTTCTGGGAATATGAAAAGCGTCACGTTTTGTTACTTAAGAGGGGTGCTTGCTGAGAAGATATTTCTGCAATAACACGATTATTTTCATGGATTTCACAAGAATTCAGAGGGATCTCCTGCTATCAGATCAGTTCATTAACATACCCCCAAACTTCATTGTTCTAGACTTCATGTATTTTTCACAAATCCTCCCTTTTTGTAATGTGCCTGAACACATTTTTATTCAGACCTAACCAACCTGGGACCCACACTAAGGCGTCAGACATGTTTAAACTAGAGAAGAGTTATTACAGAATTCAACCTTGAACTGCCTGGGGTTACAGGAAAGGACAGAACAAGCCATGAATTATGGGGAAATAGATGTGAGGTGAGTGACAGGTAATATTCTTGGAGGCTTTAGGATTCCAGGAAAAAGGGAAATGTGAAATGCATGGTGAGGCAAAATTAGAGACCCTTCAGAGACACTAATAAATCTGATGGGTGTTGATTAGTGCAATGTTTGTGAGCAGCTTCCCATCTTTTGTGCAATCAAGGGAGAATTCTTTCTGAGTCAGTGCATGGTAACCTGGTTCTCACCTTGTACCATGATTTTCACAGGCACAAATGTGGTATAAATCGCAGAGCTGATTTGTTTTAATAGCATTTTACCAATGTTCTGGACAGGAAAAAGTGAAAGCAGCCACCATGGCAGCTATACTGGTTTTGGTCCTCTGACTGGGATTTCATTGCACAGTCCTAGGTCTTCATTCTTTTGCCTTTCTCTGACGTAACAAAATGAGAGGAGTCTAAACCAGACGTAGCTTCATCCATACCAAAACTTGAACCAAATCCAGTGCAAAAATGAACAGACTGATATCTGAGACTGAAGCTTGTGGATGCCTCACCCCTTCTTATGCTGAAACAGCTCTGGGAAGGGTTTGCCTCTGCCATAGGAGGCCTGGTGTCCTGCTGTGCTGTAATTCCTCCTGGTGCTTTAGGTATCCTGTCAGGTAACTGCATGGAGATGATTGCTGGAGCTAAGGCTCTCTGTGACCTTGGTGAGGTTAATCCTCATGTGTGCTAAGGTGGAAACAGCACCCAGACCATATGTTCAGCCTCACCTGTGGCTCTGGGCAGTGCCCTGGGTGGGTTCAGTGTTAAAGTCATACCTCTGCCTCCTCGGGTAGAGGGAAGCTTGCCAGGACTGGAGGGGGAAATGTTAGCTGATGCTCCTGAAAGCAAGGACAGTCATGGTTTTTCCTCCTCCCACCTAGGTTAGAGGCTTGGAGAACCTTAGGAGTTTTCTGTTTATCTTAGTTTAACGAGCATAGAGAAAGATTGATTTTGATTTAAATGTCAGATGACAGAATTATAGACTTGCCAATGTCTTGGGTGCCCTTTTATTTAAAAGAAGCATCTGTGCAAGAATTGGTACCCACAGCAAAGCCAAGGTCTCAGCCAGCAAAATTAAAGTGACTCTAAGAAACTGGTAATGTAAAGCACAAAGATGCCTGAATCTGCCTCAGAAACTTCAACTTCTCTTGAAGCTGCAGGATGGGGGCAAGAGAATTTTCTAATCCTCTGACTCACATACCAAATTGTTCTGCAAAGCCTGTGAGCCACAGGATGTAACATTGTCTCTAAGAGATGAAGGGATGGGAAGATTTAGGAATATTTTACAGGGGGACATGATGCTAGTTTCTTAAGGGTCAGTTGCTCATTTGGCCCTGCTTGGTAATCAAACGGGGCTGATCTTGAGTTGTGAGTAGTTTCAAGGGTCCTGTGTCTGTTTTTGGTCTCCCTGGTACAGAAGAGGCACAGACATACTGGAGAGAGTCCAGAGAAGGACCACGATTGTGATTAAGGGCCTGGAGCTTCTCTCCTATGAGGAGGCTGAGAAAGCTGGGAGCTCATCAAGGTGTATAAACACAGCAAGGGAGGATACAGAGAGAACAGAGCCAGGCTCTCTTCTGTGGTGCCCAGTGACAGGACCATGGGAGGGTCTATCTGAACATCAGGAAATACCTTTTTTACTGTGATGCTGACAAAGTGCTGCCTGGCTGGTTGTGGAGTCTCCTTCCTTGGCAATGTTCAAAAGCCATTGGACTTGGCAGCTGGCTCTGGGTGGTCCTGTGAGGGGGGGAGGCAGGATGACCTGCAGAGGTCCCTTCCCACCTCCACCATTCTATGATTCTTTGTAAAACTAAGGGTTCAGTTTACCAAAAGGAATTACATCTGTCTAACTACAGGTGTGTATGACCACAACAAAATTTTTCTGTACAAGAAGTGTCTGATAGAGGATATCTCAGATTCCAGAGCTCCGCATGGAAACATGAAGCTAGTCCAGACTACAAGATGGGGATGTGCAGCCTGGAGATGAGCTACAGGCTCTCTGAAGTGATGTTTCACTGTGCTTTGCTCCTGTAAATGGGCTTTGACAGAGGAAATTCTCTGCAGTGAGGGAACCTGGCAGCACCTCAGGTTGGGTGGTGGCAATGTCCTTATCTGAGGGACAGACTCTCAACCTCCATCCCATGTGGACTTGCTTGGAGCTTTGCAGTGTACCCAAAATAGCAGCACAACATGTCTGACTCATTTGCTGCACCACTGAAACACTGTGCAGTGTTGCAGTTGACCCAGCAGTGGCTTAATAATATCTGCAATTCCAGTGATGTCTCCTGGAGAGATGTGAACTGCTGACACCATGTAGTGCAGTGGAATAATGGGGAATGAGTTTTGATGGGAGGGAAGGTAACAGTAAAGACAAAAATCCCCTCTAGGTCAAGAGGTTAATGCAAGCCAGGCCAGTGAAGTGTTGCTGGTGGAGGTGCTGATAGGCCATGGAAAATTTACAAGCTGACATCCTGAGCCACTGTCAGACTGCAAAACATTGACCTCAGTCCTCCAGGCCTGTCATGCCATGGCCAGGCAGGGGACACTGAGTCTCTGCAGAAGATGAGACTGTGTGCTGATGGTCAGTCAGCTTTCCCTGCAGTGTTTTAGGATTTCCAGATTCTTTTAGGATCTGCTGATCTCTGCACGCACGCGGTGTCATCCCGGATACGGCTGGGTGTCGGATCTGTTTGCTCTGAAAATGCAGAGCTGAGGCCCCACTGGAGGGTTGGCAGGAGGCTGGGGGCTGGCTGGTCTCTGTGCTGAACTGTGGGCTTCACTGGAAACATGAAGAATGCATCTAATCTTAAAAGGTCCTTAATCTGTCCAGTTTCACATCAGGTAGGGGTCTCTTTGGCATAGCAGTGCCCTTGTAACTGTTCAGCATTTCATTCTCTTCATTGATGCTTTTCCTTCTTCATAAAATTGCTGAGTTTGCTTCTTTTTGTTTGAAGGAAGGGAATATTCTAGCTCTTCTCCATTAGGTGAATACTAACCTAAAGAGTTCAAAAATTCCTGTGAGGATACAGGTTTTATACCATGTGTCTTCTCTAAGCCCTGCATGACCTACCCAGTGGAAACCTGGGAGTCTCCTCAGTCCCAAAGAGGAAAGACTGGTTGTAGCACCAGGCTAAAAATTATCTCAGCTGTGTCTTCCTCTCACTTCTGATCCTGACTTGCCCTGATGGTTGTAGAGGTGCTTTTCTCCCCCTCCAAAGCAGCTCACTGCCTTCCCTGGTGTCAGAAGGTCTGGTTGCCTGGTGTTTATAGAAACTGGAAATCCTCCAGTGAAAGGCTGAGTGCTATTTCACTCCTTTAACAACCCACCATCCTGTGTGAGCTGTAACCCCCATGACAACCATATGTCAGTCTTATTTTAAACCTAATCAGATATAAATTTGCTTATACAAAAGCAGAGAGAGAGACATGAGGAGAGCTGACCCCCCCACATACCTGCTTAGATTTCCAGTTTGAAGACAGTGTAAGTAAGCAAAGAGTAAAACCTGAGCAGGCTCTTCAGAGCTTCGCCCCTGGGCAGCCCTTTTCTCCCTGATAAAATGAAAGTAGCAGCAATGGGAGTTCCTTGTCCCACATCTCTGGGCCCACCTCTTCCTGTGCTCTTGGAGACACAGACTGTTTCCACCTCTCTGAGATCCAGCCCTCTCCACCATGTACTGTCTCGCCTGTGCATCACCAAGCTGGGACGCAAAAAGGCAAATCCAGACAATGCTTTGGGGCCAAAGCTGGCAACTTAAAGTTGTCAATGCTGAGAATTTGGTGTCCTTCAACTGTGTGCAAGGCACTAGCACTGGAGATTTGGGCCGTGCTGCCTGACAGAAGGGTAAATGGGTGAAAATGATACAGCCCAAGCCATCTGTGGTCTGATTAGTGGTCTCCAACCCTCAGAATGGTCAGGCAGCTGTTTGTCTTGTGAAAGATGGAGCATCTGCTTGCAGGGTAAATCAGACAGCTAGCTGTGAGATGTCCAGCTGAAAATTCTCCTAACACATGCTGATTGAGTATTGGCTAATAAAAGCGTGGATTGTCTGGCTCCTGTTAAACTCTGCCACCAGAAACCTCAAAGACTTTACTGCTAGAAGTCAGGGAAAAACTTGGGTACATAAAATGGCAATAAATCAGAGCCTGAAAGGTTTTTAGATTTAATGGGGCAGCGAACAGCATGCAAACAGGATCAAGTTTTTCCCCTTCTTCCATATTTCTTTCTCTCCCCCTCTTCCTTCAGCTTTTGTGCTTTGCCATAAGGGAGTACTGAGGGAGGCTGCACAACATCACTTTTCCTAAGATGAAGTCCCTAACTGTTGTGTTTTGTTCCATTCTGCAGCCACAAAATTTACGATAACAATAAATCGAAGGTGGTAATGTGCTCCCCAATTTATTGGTGAATTCATGTATAAAAATGAATGTGAAATACAACCTTCCTGCTGCTGACTTGGAGTGTTGCTGCAAGCCAGCCAGAAACTACAGATCCCTTTTCCATTGCAATGGGGACCCCTCCTATTGGCTTCATTCATGCAGAGTTGATCAGGCTTCTCATAAAGAAGCCTGATCACTTCTGATCTCTCTTCTTCCAAGAGAAGCCTTCAAATTAATTTCCTGCTTGGGTTAATAAACACTTGATTCATCTCCTTCTTCCCAGTCACAGACTGGTTGTGGTGACACTAAATACTAGACAGTCAAGGTGAAAGGGAGGTGATCATGGGCAATACACAGACTGCAGAGGAGCTCAATCACTTGCTTGCATCAATCTTCACTCCAAAGCTGTGTTCATATTGGAAAGGGTTTGGGCGACAGGGTGAGAAGAGATGTGTGGGAGGGAATCCCTTTCCTCTTCTGAGTTTTAATTCCTGAGTGTCATTGAACTATTCCCACAAGCAGAGCTCTGTGAGGCAGAACGTTTCTGACACAGTGTCTCCCCTGTGAGTGCATCACATCAGAGCAGCTAAAGGACTTTCCTGACACTGGGGCTGCAGGTAATCCAGGATCCCATTTTGGAGAATTTTTCCTCCTTTGCTCGTGCTTTGCCAATAGGATAATTAGAGGGGGAGGGCAACAGAGAGACTGAGAAAGGGAGCCAAAATCAATGTGGCACTGGGACAAATTGGGATTTTAAGGCTGCTGCTCAGTAGGGAACACATCATGGGCACTTCTCTCTTGTACCCTGGTGGAGTTGGCTGGGTGCAGCTTTGGTTCCTAAGGACCAGGTCCCAGAAAAGAGGCACAGATCAGGGCAGTGGGGAAAACTGAGGTGTTCTGAAAGAGCTGAGCAGCTCAGTATCACGTGGAAAATGCACAACCATGCATCAAAGGCAGCTGAAGAAACAGGATAATGCTGCAGTTAAAATATTGGGCTTGGGTTTTTGTGACTGGGCTCTTGATTTCACTATGATTTGCTTAGTTCACTTAATGTTGTTTGCAAGTATGCTGAGAGCCCCAAAGGATTTGGGAAGATATCTTCCAGTCTTCAATTTATCAGTTCAAATTATTTTCAATCAATTTATCTTTGATCAATGATTTTCCACTGCAGTTTGTTCCTTCTCTGATAAAACTGTTACAAAAGATTGTAGACACTGGGAACCAACTAGGAACCAACCACTAAAAGTGAAGAGAAAAAGGAAATTATTTGCAAATGTCTCTAAGTCTATTTGCCAAGTGCTTATAAAAAAATCAATACATTTAAAGAAAATCAGGATGGCTCCCAAACATTCTGCTAACCAAAATTGGGCTTTATTCATAATAAATACTATTTATGATGAATAATTTGACTAGGAAGAACTGGAGAGAGGCCAGTGTATCCATCTATTTAATATGAACTATGGGTGATCCAAAGAATCATAGACTTCTCAGTCTTATTTCAGCTGCTGAAAGAATAACTGAGAAATTAATTAAAGAACAGGCAGTAAAACACCAGGGCAAATATAAGTTGAAAGTAGCAAAACTCCCTGGATTTTAAGGATAAAATCACACATTCTTTCATTCCCATTTCCTGGTCAAGGTAGGGATTACTCCTTTCACTGGCATTTCTGTATCTACTAAGATCATGGACAGAGATGTGGGCTTTCACTCGGTGTAAGCAGAGCTTAGCACATTGCCACCTAATCTTTGGTGATGTCTTAGAAGCCTGCAGCACCTGAATGCAAATAATGTTACGTGTCTGCTGTTAATAACCCCTCAATTTCTGTGGGAAGATTAAGAGCAGAGCAGATAATGGATGACTGGCAAATACAGTTAATTTAGATTTTCAAGATGCTTTTGAAAAAAAATGCATTACAAGAAGCTATTAATGGGATTTGGTGAGTATAAAGGAGGAAGGAAGGCAGAGGCATAGCTTCAGCAGTGGTGAAGAGGAGGGACAGAAAGACAAGGGCCAAGAGTTCAATTCTCAGCATGGGAAGAGGTTAATAACAAGTTCCACCCAGAATCAGGTTCATGAAGATTTGTGAGGAATAAAAGCAACTCCATAAAAGCCTAATAAACCATTAAAATTGCCAACGTGAATTTCAGTATAACCAAGCAGAAGGCAGTGCTGCTCAAAAGGACTGATTTAAAGGTTCCATACACGCTGATGATTTCTGCTTTCAATTTAACCCTCTAGACATAGGGACATAATTGCTAGCAACTGAAAGAAGGGATTCAGGCAGCACACAGCAGGGCTTGCAGCAGTGAAAAGCCTGCTCAGCTGAGTTAAGGAATGGGTGGAGGGAGCTGTGTCCAATAATAATGATGTGTCTAATAATAATCCAATGAACTAATGCTTCATCTGTGCCACCTGCTGTATCGAGTCTGATCACCCTTTTGCTGAGAAAAAGAATGGCAGAATCAAAGAATCATGAAATTGTTAAGGCTGGAAAAGACCTTTGAGAGCCCTGAGTCCAACCGTTAACCCAGAACTGCTGTCCCAACACCAAACCATGTCCCCAAGTGCCACATCTACATGTCTTTTAAATACCTCCAGGGGTGTTGACTCGGTCATTGCCCTGGGCAGTCTCTTCCAATGCCTGACCACCCTTTCAGTGAAGAAATGTTTCCTAATACCCAACCTAAACCTTCCCTGGCACAGCTTGAGACTGCATCCTCTTGTCCTGACACTCGTTAGGTGGAAGAAGAGACCAACCTACAGCTACAGCCTCCTGTCAGGGAGTTGTAGGGAGTCAGAAGGTCCTTCCTGAGCCTCCTGTACTCCAGGTGGAGCAACCCCATCTCCCTCAGCTGCTCCTCATCAGACTTGTGCTCCAGACCCTTCCCAGCTCTGTTCCCTTCTCTGGACACGCTCCAGCACCTCAATGTCCTTTTTGTTGTGAGGTGCCCAAAACTGAACCAAGAATTCAAAGTGTGGCCTCCCCAGTGCCCAGCACAGAGGGACAGTCACCACCCTGGCCCTGCTGGCCACACTAGTGCTGACACAGAAGGCCAGGATGCCACTGGCTTTCTTACCCATCTGGGCACACCCTGGCTCACATTTGGCCATGTCAGCCAGCACCCCAGGGCCTTTCCTGCTGGGCAGCCTTCCAGCCACTCTGCCCCAGCCTGGGCCACTGCTGGGACTTGCTGGGATACGAGGGCAGGACCCAGGCCTGGCTCTTCTCGAACCTCATCCTGCTGGCCTCACACAACCAGCCAGCCTGTCCCCATGTTCCTGCAGATCCTTCCTACCCTCAGCACATTGACACTCCTGTCCAGCTGGGTGCCATCTGTGAACTTGCTGAAGGTGCCCTTGATCCCCTAGTCCAGATCACCAATAAAGACATTAAACAAGCACTGAGCCCTGGGAGCAGGAGGCAATAGTGAGTGGCTGCCAAGTGGGTGTAGCACCGTTCACCACCATGCTCTGGGCTTGACCACCCAGCCAGTATTTTACCCGGTGAAGGCCATGTCCATCCAAGCCATAGGAATTCAGTTTCTGCAGGACTATGCTGTGGGGAATGGTGTCAAAGGCTTTACTGAAGTCCAGGTAGACACATCCACAGCCCTTCCCTCAGCCACCAGGTGGTCACTTGACCATAGAAGGAGATCAGGTTGGTCAAGCAGGACCTGCCTTCCATAAACCCACGCTGGCTGGGCCTGATCACCTGGTTGTCCCGTACATGTCACATGATGGCACTCCAGATGGATTTCTCCATGATCTTCCCAGGCACTGAAGTCAGGTTGACAGGCCTGACGTTCCCTGGATCCTGCTTCTGCCCTTTCTCATAAATGGGCACAACATTTGCTAACCTCCAGCAAACTGGGATCTCTCCAGTTAGCCAGGATTGCTGGTAAATGATTAAAAGTGATTGGTAGTGCAAATAGGAAAAAAATGACGGTGATTAGCAACATGTAGTTTTTCTTTACAGGCTTGAGGGAAAATGTTGCAATTTAATCCATAGGGAAAGAAGGTAAGTTAGACCTGACGTATTTTCTAGGGTTAATACTCAAAGGAAGAGCTTGTCTGCCACTTTCTGGTTTTGCTTTTTGTATTTTAATCCTTTTTATGAAGTAATGAGTACAGAAAACTACAAAGACAGTAAAAGGCAGTTTGTTTCACAGAACTGTTCTGAAGCCGCATGACAGAGGCTGTACTTTAAGTTTGTGGACCTCAGTGGGGGAAGTATTTCTTGGTGGCAGCTGTATACTTTTGTAATGTATGCCTGTATATACTACTATAATAAATATATGCATTTTTTTTTAAATTAAGGATTTAGTACTTTCAGGATCTAGAATTTTAGTACTCAAAAGGAAAGGAAATGTCTTGGGCTGTGAACATTCAAGGTACAAACTGATCTCAAACTGGGAATGGAAAGGGATGTCATGCCGTGGAAATACCACCCTGCTCATGAGTGCTGCTCTGCACAAAATCATTTTTACTCTGCAGTGATTCTAACATGGGTTATCTCCTTCCAAATTGCACAGGGTTCAGATTTGTTGGCAGTGTGGGGCTCTAGGTCAGGCTGTCTTGAAGTTGCCCAGTGTGGTGTCCCAGACCAATCTGAAATGCTTGGGCAGGGGTGTGAGGCTTTGCCTGTCTGTGACTGCAGTTTTCATTCAGTGTGAAGCATTTGAAACTGGGAATAAAACATGGGCAGGTCTGTTCATCCCAGCTCTTGGGCAGCAAAACTTCAGATTTTTTTGGGGTTTTTTTAAATATTTTTTTTTAAGAATTGCGAAGTGAAATTCCTGCAAAGCTGAAGAATGCCTTGAGAAATTGCCTGTGACCTGACACTCCTGGGTGTGATGACACAGGCTGGGATGTTGCTGTGCGCACACATGTGCTGGTCTGGGAGAGACAGCAAGCTCCAGGCAGCTGCGAGGTGCTTGCTGATGGGTAGGGCTGCTCCTGTGAGTGAGATGTCAGGGCCCTGTGCCATCAGTGGGGATCAGTTGCTGGAGAACTGAACATGTGCTCTCTATTTTTCTCTTTTTTGCTGAAGTCACCTGATGTGCATGTTAAGATGTGAGCACCTGAGGCACCTGATCTGCCTGTTTTCCCATAATGGTGCTTGCTGGCCTGGCCCTACACTAATTGGAGTCCTCCAGCTGGTGCTGAGAAGTCACCTGCTGTCTTCTTGCCTTACCTCCTTTTTCCACAGCACTCTTAATGGCAGAGGTAGCAAACAGGACAAGGAAGAGCTATCTGGATGCTAAATAAGCACTTAAGACACTGATCAAATGTGACACAGGGATCACATCTCCCCTTTGCTTGAGAAGACAGGGAAGTGCTCCAGCCTTCAATTATCACTGAGGAGCTGAGGCACAGAAAATTTCCTGGTCACACCATGAAGAAATTCAATGGCAGCAGCTGATTCCAGCTTTCCTGGAGTCCAGCCCCAGCTGTAAAGCAGAAACCCGACCCTTCAATGAGGCTTTTTTTTTCCCCTCCTGCCTGTTTGCCACTGTGTCTCATTGTGTCATGCTTAGAATTAACATCCATACATGCTGTGGACAGGTCAGGTGTTTCTGGGGTGCTCTGTAGGGAATAAACCTTACTTCAGGGCTTTTATGCAAATTCATGCCAGCAATGATCCAAAAATAGTAATCCTTAATCATGGATAATTTCTAAAATGAATCAAGCACATTCTTTTCCAATGAACGATTCTCTTAATAATGATAAGGACTTTCTAATGTCCCTAAATATGTTTTTAAAAGGCATCAATCTCTCCTTTTAATAAAACCACTTTGGAAATATTGTATGTAATTTGAAAACCTTAGGAAAAAAGAAGAGTCTGGTTGAAGGCGGTCACTGCTCCTCAGCCTTAATCACATCAAGGTGGTTTTTGTCTGCAGATTTCACTGGTGTGTGTGGATGTGTGGCTCAGACCTTTCCTTAGGCATGCACTGACTTGATAAGCTGTAATGACCATGTCAGTGACCCACAGATAACGGGTCACTGGGAGATTTTGGGCATTTTGAAACTGCACCTCTCCATCCACTCTGCTGCACCTTTGGGGGGGTTTCTGGGGCAGCCACAGGAGCTGGCCAGGAGGCAGTGAATTTGTACCCACCACAGAGCACCCTGGAAACACCTTGGGCAGGGACTTTCAGCACAGCCCTGGCCTTTGAACTACCCTGAAGGACAACTCTAAACTGCAAGAAACTGTGCAAAACCAGAAAGTCAGGGGAGGTTGTGCTGGACCACATTGCCTTGCAGAGGTATTGCTTTGCTAATTGGGCATAAAGCTGCTGTGGGCCTACTGAATAAGCCTAGAAGAAAAAGGAGGAGCATAGTCTGTCCTAGAGGCACTGTGTAGAGTCAGTGGAGGGATCCAGGAAATAGCTGGCTGGAGATGTTTGCCTCAAAGTGCTTGGACTCTGAGAGGGGACATAACTGAGCCAGACCAGAGAGACAAGAGCAGTCACACATGTGCCACATGTGCCCTCACTGCCAGGACTGTAAAACTTTCAACTAATATTAGTCTTTCCTTACTATCTCCTAGTCTTTCATTCTGCCAATCCAGAGATTAAAAAAAAAGTGTAGATTGTTTCCTTAGAGTGCTGACATTGTGAATGCTCTGTTCTATTTCAGGGAGGCACAGTTACACTCAGGAGTTCCTGGCACTTTGATTCATACTTCTCCCATAGGATGCCCTGACCACCTGTGCAGTAGTTATTTTACCAACTTATGTTTGGTAAGTCAGAAGTAGGAAGGTGTGGGATTACCAAGAGAAAACCTTTATTCCTTCTTGGAATGTGTTTCACCAGGAATTGAGAGCTTGTCCAAGTGTGGAGTGCCCTAGACCCAGGGCCAAGGATGCAAAACTTCCTGCTCCTGCAGCATGATTGCACTAAATATCCAGCATGAGCAGCTGATTCTGGCTTTTCCTTCAGTTTCCAAGGTTGTCCCACAGACAGAAGCAAGATCCCTCCAAGGCAATGCAGCATTGAACTCTTGCTCTGTGGTAATGTACAGTTCTCTCTTGCATTTACAATAATGTCAATAGGGGGACATGGCCTCGTGTTGCAGACCCATAACTGAGAGTTAGAGCTTCCCTTTGTGCCCCTGCTGAAGGGCAAGCAAGTTTCATGGTGATGTGAAGAGAAAGCTCATTATCTGAAAAGCTGATCTAGATAAACACCATTCAAAAGCAAGGGGTGTGAGGCAAGTGAACATCCAAACCAAGAGCTGAATTTGGAAATTTACTGCTCTTCTAGCCTGTCCAGTGTTGGTTGGATGTGGTCTCAGTGCTTGGATCACTGGAACTGGTAGTTTTAAGTAAATAAGATATAGGAAAGCTTACATAGCTTTAGCTTTTAATATATAGCTTTTTTTATAGTTTTAGCTTTTAGCTTTTAGCTAAAGCGCTCTTTAAAAATGTATATGCCTGTGCTTAAAGGTGAGGGAAAGGTAAGTAGGTTATGGTGAAATCATGTGGTATGATTGACTTGTTTTTATAAACATGTTTGTTTACTTATCCTCCTAAAAGCGTGGGTGCTAGAACAGAGGAACTGTGGTGTATCTTGTAGCAGGAAAAGGGATGGAGGCAGGCAGGCAGAAATAAGTGATGGAGGTGTGGAAATCTCTTAAACTGGATTTATCTCTGGCGATGTGACATGAAACTGCCCCCCTCAACATCAGTGTACCAGGGTGGTGATCCTCCTCCCCCATATCCCCTGGGACAACCCAACTGATGCTGCAGTGGTTTGCTGCAGCTAAACAGCAGCTGCTCCTTGGCTTTCCATGTGCTGCTTCATGCTGCACAGAGCCTGTAGATCATTCCTAGGCAGTGCCATGTTCTTGTCTCTGTCCTCTTGTGGCTCAGTTCCCCTTGCCTTGTATTGCTGTCCCTGGGGTTCATGTGGGCTCTCTGCCTGGGTCTTCTCTCTACCTGTTTTCTCCCTGCCTTTGACTGAGAGAACCTTTAACTAGCAGAGTTGGTGGAGTAATTTGATTGAAAATTATCCTTTGACAATCCTGATTTGGATGTCATGCAAGACCCAAGGTGGTTCTACAGAATGAAAGAGACAGCAACGCTGTTTGTGGGAGCCATGGGTTAAGTACTGCATGGGGCTTAGAGCTGCAGAAGGTAAATGTCTGCTGAGGAATTCTTTGTATCCCATAATCTAAATTTCATACTGTACATGCTTTCTTACAGAGAAATTGTTCTGCAAGCACTATAGAGAGCTGTAAGGTATTAAAATTGGATTTAGGTTAGCATCCTCCCACCTGGAAATCCAGGTGCTTTACTTATCATGACTTGAGCTCTCCAGAGCTTGGAGACAACCATAAAGCTTCTGTGAACATCCTTAAATAGCTGTTCTGCATGTATAAATGCTGCTCCTAATTTCCAGAGCCAGTGATATGTATTGCTGTGCATAGCTCTTTCTTTCCCTGGGTATTAATTACTCTATTCTGCTGAATGGCATGGCAGCAGGAGTGGCAGGGTTTGTGTTACCTACTTCTGTCTGGTCAAATCCCCTTCTCCATTTAGTAGAAGGTGCAAGTGGGCAAGAGCGAAGAAATGCTGTGCAAGAGGCAGAAGAAAGGAAGGAAAGAGTGTGGGGAACATATAAAAAACTATGATCAGTGGTAGTCACTGGAGGTGTCCAGATAAGGTGGTGGAGGGGTGACATCTCAATGTATCTATGTTCTTGTAATCCTCAGTGTTATCCTAGCAACTCTCATCACTCTCATCTCATAATATACCACATTTGATATATTATCAAATAATTTCCCCGGTGTGGAGTAGAGCAATTATTTTTAAGGCCATACTAAAATCTAAGCTCTGTTTTCAGCTGACGTGGGGTGGTGTAACTGCCTGACCTCAGCAAGACTCAGAGGATTCACTGCAGCCAAAGTCCTGGTTTATGGTCCTACTGCCATAATATGCCCCACAGCTTGGTTCTAGGTGGTGAATACAGGGTGCTGCATCCAAAGAGACATTTTAAGGGGAGCATGGATAACACAAAACTCACTCACCCTCCTATGGTGCTGGGATTTAGCCAGCAGATGCTTATAAACAGGGTGGATGGCCCCTAGCTGTAGCTTTCCCCTTAATCTACACAGCACTGCTTCTCCCAGGAACCTCCTGAGCCCTGGGGTCACTGCTGCTTCTGGGGAAGAAAAGCTGCCAATTAAGGGGCTGGCTGCCTGATGTCCTTTTCTGGTTTATGTGTTGGCAGGCTAATTGCAAAGTTGTCATCTTGGGGGAGAAAAAGGTGGAAAAGACAAATGGGGAAAGGCTGGTTGGATTTTGCTCTCAGCCTGAGGAGGTGCATAGTTGGAGTGTGGAGTTTATTGGGAAATGGAGGCCTAACCCAGTGGCTTTGGAAATCAATAGGAAGCCTCCAGCTGGCTTCAGTGTCTCTGTCCTAAGCAAACAGAAGATTGTGGAAATAGGAAAACAAAATGATAACAAATCTGCAGAATGCACATTTATCCTGGGCTCTGTGGAGATGCAATTACCTGTCTAGGCTTGTGGAGAGACAAAACAGTGATGTTTCTCTTAAGGGAAATGACTTAAACAAACAGACAAACAAACCAACCCAAATAATGCATTCAGGGGAATGCATGGAGGAGTCTGCAAAGGAGAAGGATTAAAGGCTTGGTTCTGCCTGTTGCAGTCCTACCCAAACCTGAGTTTAAAAGCAATGTGAAATAGTACAAGGAGCAGAGGAGGCAGCCCCTCCAAGGCTGCCTCTACAAGGAGATGGTAGATTCATTAGCCAAAAGGTAAAGGAGAATAAATAAAAAAACAACTAAAAACTTCCTAGTGTAGAGTCAAAAAACTGAGATCTGTTAGAACTGTATAGAAGGGAGAAAACCCAAGTTGGCAATAAATTAAAAACAAACAGGTTGTCTTGGGAGTCTTCAATCTATCTGGTTCTCTGTGAATGTATCTTATACCTGGTGCATTCCATAACTACAGTAGAAAATCAGAGTGGTCCATGACATACATGAGGGTGTTGCTTTGCATATGTATTCCTGAACAATGCCTGGTTACTATGGTGATAGGCACTATAGAAAGTGTTCATATGGAATCCTTGACAATTTGCAATCCACTGGGGAGAGTGATGGTCTGAGAGGGTGTCTCTGCCAGATGGAGAGCCTCCAGAGAGCACCCCTACAGGGACTAATGGGTCCTCACTGGAAACCTTTCATTCATAGGCTGAATTAATGTATTTTGAGAGAAATAAAATAAGCTCCACACACCCAACCTCTGTAGCTTTGCTGGCTACACATTGACTCAGAAATTTATGCACACCTGAGTAAATACACTGGGTTTTGCATTTAGTGAGGCCCACAAGGTATTTGAACTCGTATCTGCTTTTAAGCAGCTAATTCCATGTGTAGGTGATACTAAGAATCTTGAACAGCCAATGAACTGGGGTGAGACTTGTGAAATCAGAGTTATGGAGGCTTGAAGGGACCTTGGGAGACCATCTAGTCCCCAGCTCAAGCAGGGCCAGCCAGCCAGTGGTTCCTGAGTGCCACATCCAGGTGGAAGTTAAATATCTCCAAGGAAGGAGAGTCTCTGAGCAACTTGTTCTAGGAGGGACCATTTTCATAGTAGATAAGTTCTTCATGTTAAAATGGCATTTCCTGTATGCCACTTTGTGCCCATTGCCCTCTGAGTGGGCACCACTGAGAAGAATCTGTCTTTGTCTTTTTTACATTCTCCTCTCAAATATTGATACACACAGATAAGATTCTCCCTGACCCTTCTCTTCTTGAAAGCTGAACAGTCCCAGCTTTCCCAGCCTCTTCTGTGCCTGATACTCCCATCCTTTATGGCCTTTGCTGGACTCCCTCCAGTCTTCCCATGTCTCTCTCGTATTGTGGAGCCCAGCCTTGGAGAGCTTGGCCACAGGCCTTGTCCTTTGGACACCATCCACATTGTCCATCAGAAAATGATCAAAGGAGGCAGGATCCAGACCTGTGTGTCCCAGCTCTCAGCTCTGACAGCCAGACCATGCTTTCTAGCCAGGCTCAGAGATGGTTTCCTTCCCTGGCTTCTCTTCCTTGCTGCAGTGAAAGCCTGGTTGGAATGATTATCAGAAGTGGAGAAGTTGATGAGTCACTGTGGTGTAGAGCAGTGCAGTTTTGTGTGGAGCACTGCGCTGATCTGCCCACCCATCTCGGGTGAAGATTTATTTATGGTGCTCTCTGAAGTGATACTGTAATATCCTTTCCTAGCCCACATTCCCGCTGGTGCCTGCTCACTACCAGATTTCTTTCTTTTTTTTCCCTCCCCACAATGTGTTAAATAAGATTATAGTGTATTGAGGTTGAAGGGAGCAGGATATTATTAGGATTTTTATCATCAAATTACTACTTTAGACAATTTGGAAGTCTCTTATCAGTCATGTAGAGCACAATGTACTGAACCTGGCCTTGACATCCTCTCTCAGCATCAAGGCAAGATTCAGTGATCACCCAGAGGTTACCCAGGGTAAAGGTGAAAAAGATTTTGGTGTGAACAGCTGTTCCTGGTGCTGGCTGCTTTACTCTCAGGGAGGGTTCAGGGACATTGCATTTGTCTCAGTGAAGCATTTCCTCTGCTTGCTAAGTTGTGCTTCACTAATGTACTCATCTGGCCAAGAGGCTTTCTTCAGTTTATGCCCTTTCCAAAAAGGAGAGCACATCTCCCCACTCCTCCTCACCTCCTTGCTGTGCCCAGGGAGGGCTCCAGGGGCTGGAGGAGGCATCTGATGCCTGCAGGGAAATGTAAGTACTTTGCCATCTTTGTCTTCCATGCAGTGTGAGATAAGTGATCTGTTGAAGGGATCTATGGGAGGTAGAGCTGCTCATCCACCACTTTCTCCTCATCTGTTGCAGGCATGGAAGTGGTCAAGTCATATTTAATTTTGGTATGAAATTAGATTGTGTTTAGATGCAAATTCAGTGGGTTGCCTGGCAGGGAACCTGGATTACTCTCAGCACTGATAAGTTTAAGTTGCTAAGTGCAAGTTATAAAATAGTACCTTCTCTGTTTCAAAAGTTAAATATCTCTATTTCTGATCATTTATCTATTTCATTCTATACTTCTATTCTAATAAAACAATAATATTTGGTAAAATCAAAGGTGATAGAAATGCAACAATGAATTTTGGATTCCCAAATACTGATATGTTTGTGTCCTGAAAGCTGCTCAAAGGTGGCAAAAAAAAGGACTGTTTCTTTTCCCTGGTGAAAGCCAAGCACAGCTCTCCTTGTGCACTGCCTAGAGCAGTGCTTAGAGCAGCTGCTTCTGGTTTTCACTTTGGTGACATCCCTGGAAGTGTTCAAGGCCAGGCTGGATGGGGCTCTGAGCAACCTGGTTTAGTGGAAGGTGTCCCTGCCCTTGGCAGGTGTGTTGGAACTAAATCATCTTTAATGACCCTTCCAACCCCAAACCATTCTATAGTTCTACAATGGGCTGGTATGATACTCCTTCCCTCTGCTGAAATACTAAATTTTGACTTTTTATTTTGACTCATGCCACCCTTCAACCAGTTTTGAGAGACTATCCAATCTAACACTCAGAAATTAACTCTGAGGGCAGCAGTGAAGTGGTTAACAAGAAGGGCAGTGGAGCACAGTGATGGAGATGAAAGGGAGATGAGACAGGATTATCCAGGACAAGTTTGTGTTTGCCACGGGGGGATGAGTCAGCGGTGACGGTGGCTAATGTAGATTTTGAGATGTGAGGGATTTTTTTTCCAAGCGAGATTTTTCAATGGAAAATATGGTTTTAAATGTGGACTAATGTGAAATGATACAACAGGGGCAGTAAAGTGCATATGTTAAACTGGGCAGCTCTGCAGCAGCCACCCGGGGAAAGGATTGATGGGTTATTTATTGCAGATTATATGACAGGGAAAGAAATCTGGCTCATCAGAGGTCAGGGAAATTAAATGTTGTCCTCTTGTCATGGTAGGTGCTGAAATCGATCTGTTACCTCCTGTTACATCTTTTGATGGGCATGCAGAACAGCTTGTTGCTCGGTGGATGAGGTCAGGTTTTAGAGTTATAGCTGACTAATTTCTAGGCCAGCAATAACATTTCTGCTTATGACTCTATCATAAAATCATAGAATGATTTGGGTTGGAAAGGACCTTAAAGATCATCTAGTTCCAACTCCCTGCCATGGGCAGGGACACCTTCCACTAGACCAGGTTTCTCAGAGCCCTATCCAACCTCGCCCTTGAACACTTCAAGGCACGGGGCATCCTCAATTTTTGAACATAAAAATGCTTTCTCCATAGATAAAGAAAAACAGCTTACCAGATAGAATGTTGATTACCTATTATGGAAGTGTTTTTTTACATAAAGACAGCTTCTCAGTATTATCAGATAATAGTGTTACTAGAAGCATGTTAGTGAAGCATACCTGCCATTTTTTTTTTCCTGTTTTGTGCAAAATTTTGACTTCCAAAGGTTTCAGGAGAGATCACCCAGTTTACAGCCTAGTGGGGCTTATCCTCCTTACATGTCATTTACTTCTGTGCCAATATGTGAATATTGTTTCTCTACTTCCCTGTGAACATGTGACAGCACTTACCAAAGTCCAAAAACATGTGGTGGGAATGTGTTAGCCCAGGCAGGTTAAGTCCTGTGCTTAACATTCAGTCAGCAATACTGCTCCCCAAACCCTTCTTGTGTCCTTAATGATGGAGCTGTTCAAGGCCAGGCTAATGAGGAGTGGATCACCTTGGTCTAGTGGAAGGTGTCCCTGCCCGTAGCATGGGAGTTGGAGCAAGATGATCTTTAAGGCCCTTTCCAACCCAAATCATTCTGTGAATCTGTGATTCTGTGATGAAAGGTCACACACAGCGCTGTTGGTGACTGATTTAGCTGGCCCAAGTTTTCTAAAAGCAGGAAAATGTATTTCCTCCTGTGAAAACAGTAGTCTTTTCTTTACTCATCTGCCAACATCTGTCAGTGTGTGCCAGTCACAGTTTATGTGTTTTAATCCAAAGCATGCCATGCTCTAGCACCCACAAAGCCCCAGGCCTAAAGGGCCTTGGTTTATGCCTGTGACTTTTGGAGACCATTGCTAAACAAATGACTAAAAGTGACAGCAATTATGCCATGGCCCTCTGTGGCTGTTGATGCCAATATTTGGCAGATTTGGCAAGAATGCTGAACATTGAGGGTTTTGTCTTATGGCCACCCTTGATGTGGTAAGTGGCACAGATAGTGCTAACAGGTACCTAAGCAGGTAGAGCTGGAGAGAGGTGACTACAGCTTTTCCTGTGTAGAGGCAGAGTAGAAATCCAAATCTACCTCATGGTATCAAACAGATAAGTTTTTTGGGGGGACTTTATGTGTAAACTGATTGCTTTTTACTGGAGAGATATTATTTTAGTTATAAAGAGCCTGGTGGCTGGTACCTGACAACAGGGTTCATTGCACTGGGCTTAGAAAAATACTGCTTGTGTATCAGCAAAGATTAAGGCCCTGAATCTGTTCCCACTGAGACAGCTGTGAGGTTACCAAGCAGAGAGCACCCAGCATTACAAAATTATTTGGTAAATCTGAGTGAGATCAGCAGTCACTGAAAGCAGCCTAAAGAACAGCACAGAGGAGGCAAGCTGAGTGCAGGCTGGATGGATGCTGTTTCTTTGTGCAAGAGACAGTCATCTGGAGTCAGGACATGGGCAAAAAGCAAGGCTAACCAGCTTAGTAGACAATTAGGCTGTGGCTGAACAGAAGGAAATGCTTGTGTGATTTAAATGCCAGCAAAATTGTCAGATTGGGGTTCTGCTCCTGACTCTGCCACAGGCTCTCAGACTCCTCCATTCACTGACAGTGCTCCCCTTACACAGCCTTGTTCCTGCTTCAGAGCTGCTGAGATACAGGGGTGGCTGTATGGGCAGCAAAATGTTTTACTGTAGACTTTGAGCTCATTGCAGCACCAGTCATGTCTTTGTTCAGAGAAGGATGCTGGTGGCAAGGCTGGCTCTACAGTATCTATAGCTATTTATGCATATATATGTACATATATGAATGTAGGTATGTATGTATGTGTAGCTGTAAGGTTGTCATCTTTGCCTCTGGTTACCACAGACTTGGAAGTGCTTTTTTGGAGGTGGTAGAGGAGGCAGGAATAGGAGTGTAGCTGTAGCCTCATCTTCTTCACCCTGAGCTCTCCTGGTGTCTTTGGCTGGCCTTGGAGAGACCATGAGGGAAGCTGCACCAGGGTCTCCAACAGGCTAAAAGCTGAGAGTGCCTGCTTTGTAAAAGCCAACTGTTGTAAACAAGGAGTTGGTGACCTTTTGAGTAGAGGAATCAGCCCATCTAGCAGAATGGTGGTCCTTTTGAAATTGCCTGGAATCTGACACACCCCTATTGGGAAAATAGATCAATCTGTTAGATCAATGAATCACTCAATAGATTGATCAATAGATCAATCAATCAATAGATCAGTCTATCAGTTCTACTCAAAAGGCAGTATTTGCCTCAAGGTTTTATGCCAAAGTATCTTAGTCAGTGTTTTGCATGTCAGGAGATTCAGGATTTGCCCGTGCAAGCCCAGTAGCTGGCACAGCTCAGGGGCACAGGGGCTAGAACTGGTCTTTGGAAGTGGCCAGTTTTCCTGCAGCACCTTGGAGGGGCTGAAACCTTTTGGACAACGACCTCAGGAAGCTCAAAGTTACTTGTGCTTGTCTTGTGTGCATGGAAAGCACTCTAGGAGCACACAGCTTGCTGTGAAAAGGGGAAGGGAAAGGGAGGGACAGATGGGAAAGAAAGAGGCAGGAGGGAGAAAATGGATAGGGCAAATGCAGTCCAGACTTGGAATCAGTGGTGGCCAAACCTGCTAGCCAGAACATGCCAGGAAGAAGCAGAGATCATGCTCAGCCATCAAAACATCCTTGCTATCTTTTGCCAGACGTTTCTCTCTGGAAAGACAAATAGGAAGCTGACTGATTTAATGTCATCCCAGGAGCCTTCAGCACAGCGTCATCAGCATGGCATGGCAGAGGCTGACCTTCCCTACCCTGCGTCAGACTTTGTCCTCGCGTGGTTTGGAGCCCCTCTCTGAGATAGGCCAGAGAAGATCAGACTGCCAGGAGCCAGAGAGTGAAGGGCTCAGCAGGCTGTGACAGCCGTGTCCTGCATGGCCAGGAGCAGCCAGGAATGTGACACTGCCCTCCAGATGAAACACAAGAAAATGTGAGAGCACTGTCCCTAATTTGTCAGTCGGGAAGAGCTCTGGTGACGTGAGGAATGGGAGGTGACACCCTGTGGCACAGCCACTCTTAGAGGCTCAGCCCTGATCTGCATCACTGGGTGGTTATTTCCTACTGGTCCCCTTGCCCACAGATGTACCTGAGTAGATCTGTTAAATAAACTGAATTATCTGTTTGCCTATAACAGCCAGTGAAATAGTAATTTTGGCAAAGAACAGGTTTTCAGGAAATCAATTACCTAAAATTCAACCTCCAGCTGGGTAAAGTCCTGCAGATTCCAGTATAGTGCTTATGGTGCCTAATGTATTTCTTGTGTTGCGAATTGCTCTCTCCTCATTTTTATTATGACCACTTTCAACAAATGCAGCAAGGAACACCCTTTAAAACCCTGTCAGTCAGCTCTTCCCCATGCACCTTTCAAAAATGGGCAATGAGGCCACTGATCTCTACCTTGTTACATCCAGAGATCATAAAATGAGACTTGTGCTAAAGTGGATTATGTAGTTTTGCTCAGCAGCTTCATGTGGAGAGCAGAGACTGTGAGCCAGGATTTCTGGTTCCCTGCACTGCCTGTTGGCAATGGCTGGGCTCTTCCACAGTGTGTGGCATGGCCACCTGTTTCATTATTTGGTAGGAAACTGGGGCTTCCTTTGAATGCACCTTCCTAGGGGACTGTCCTGGATCCCTCCCACAGAGATGGATTATTTCCTGTTTATCCCTTTCCTCTCATGATATGCTTTAGTCTTAAACTCTTCAGAATGCAACTGGAAAGGTGATACATAGATGAATGTAGAGGTTCCAGCTTGTGTGTAAATCCCCCTGGACTCTTGGCATGACTTCCAGCTATGCTGTAGGTGCTGGGAAAGAAGTAGATGGCTTCAGACCAGGATATAAAATGTGTTACACTCCCTGCAGGCACAAACAGAATGGGGAGAAGAAACCACCAGTACAGGCACTGGGAATAAAAAAGGATGAGACTGAAGGTGTTGCACCCTATTAAGAAAGGGAGTTCCTCACTTGTAGTTCTAGTAAGGGCAGATTTTTGGACCTTCTTTTGTCACTACCATAAAAAAACCCTGGAATTGCAGGGAAATACCAGGAAATGCACAAAAAACCCAGTGGGAAGGCACTGTAAAATACTAGTTAGGGATTAAATCTGGAGAGCTTGTCTGTTGCTATAGGACACGAGAACACACACGCGTGAACGCTGCAGCTGAAAGGTGAAAAAAAGAACTTTATTTTTCTGACTCTAGTATTTATAGTTTTACAAAAGTGACAGTGGATTGGAAGGTGAAAGGGCTACCTCTCCAATGACACTGGACAGGTTACTAATCTATCAACTTTCTCTACCTCTATAAAGGAATGCAAAACAATTGAATTGTTTACAGAAAATGTGTGGGAAAGTTTGCAACAAGAATGAAAACATCAGAAGGCTAGAAGATCTTAAAAAATCAGGGCAATACTTGTCCAAGTAATGAGCTAAAGGGCTTGTGCTATCTCGCTACAAAAATTTAATGTGTGTAAAAACCAAAGAAAGGGGAGAATGATTTGGCTTAGCAGTAATGGGGGTGGGGGGAGAGTCATGGAAGATTTCAAACAAAACCAGGCTGAGTACAGGATAAATCTGCAGTCAGATGTGTTGCTTGGAGAATAAGCTCCCATGGAGATGTGTGGCACTTGGTTGGCAGTTTGTGACTAGGTAAGTGCACAGAAGGGATGAGGGCAAATGGACATCTGGAGAAAGAAGTCTGTGTGAGCAAGTCTGGTGGGATATGAATGCATGTGAAGCTGTGTTGTGAGGACCCCTGGGTACTTTGTCCATAAATAATATGGACAGAAGAGCTGGGAGAATCCAGTGGGATGGCTTTCCAAGCAGCTATCACAAGGAAGATTCTTTTGAGAAAAATCACACATCAGCAGGGTTTATCTGAGCATTTTTATGTCTAGTGCTTGCTGTTCAGAGATCCCACAACTATTTTCACTAACTGATGGACAGACACCACTCTTCTTAATTTATGGAGACAATAAAGAGAAGATTTGGAAAGGGAAGACTCTCTGTAGTCACTTTGTTACTGACTGACTTGAAATAAATTATTCTTATAATTTAGGCTTTTGTCTGAAGTGTACCATCTCTGAAGCTCATATATACATAAACAATTTATATCCCCTTCCTTTTTATCCTTTTCCAATGAGTACTGGAACCTGCTGTACCCAAAGTACTGAGAAGTGCTAGGAAGCTGTCTCATGGTTGGGGGTCTCCATCTGAATCACAAGAGGTATTGTACCCGTCAAATTTACTTCACAGCTTTGGAGATTTTTCACACTTTTTCAAAAATATTTGACATTGTAATGGTTCTTCAGACCCAAATGAAGAAATGTCTAAGGTCTCTTCAGCAGTCACTTCAGCAACTCCAACCAAACAGCAGCTTTCTTGGCTTCTTATGGTGCCTCTTCTTAAAATCAGTATGAAGGAGTTGTATTCTAAATTTACAGCAAGCCACAAGTCCATGTGTTCATTCATTTATTTTTCATTCATGCACTGAGCAGGAGTCAACCAACAGCTGTTGCACCAGGATTCAGGGAGCGAGAGAACAGCAGCAAATCAGGGATTACAAATAAGTCCCTTGTGAACAAGAAGTAAAATTTCCAGGTGAACGAGTGAGAGACAGAAATATCTGTAACTATTAAAAAAAGTAGTTCCTAACTAAGAAGTTGGTTTCATGAAGAGTCAGTCTGCAGCTCCAGAGAAATTTCCTGAGAAACAAAACCATTTTAAATCTGCAAATCTTGGAGTAGCTGTGAATTTGTCCTGAGATGGATAGGTCCAGTGGTGACAAGAGATATTACATTTTCTTTTCTTTCCTCTCTCATTTGATGTGCCTATTTATTCTTAGCCACAATCATTTTCCCAATCTCTCTAACGCCCCAGGATCCATTTCTGCTCATTCTTCATTCTGTATTTATTTAATATATGCAAGAAGAAGTTGGTTGATGAAACATACTACTGAATTGAATGAGGCCATCAGAGGAGAAAATATGTTTATTTTTCTCCTTAATGACAATTCAGATAAGTAGACAATGACTCTTGGAGGATTTTGCATTGAGATCATGGAGTTACAGGCAGTTCTCCTTCTATAGCTGCACTCAAAGCCTCATCCTTGGTCCTAAACATAGAATTGCAGAGTGATTGATGTTGAAAGGACCCCCAGTGGTATCATCTGCTCATCTCTGCTCAAGTGGGGTCTTCTTGGAGCACTTTGCAGGGTGAGGGACACTGGTGTGTGACGTTCATGAGCTTTGTCCTCTTGGTACTGATGGTGTTGTGCAGCGAGATGCACTTGGGACTCGGAACCAAGCATGGATTTGATGTTCAGAGATCCCATGTTGGTTCCCAGACCCACAAAAGTCAGTAGAAAAGTACCTCCCAAGCACCACACCTAAACCTGAACTAAACCACAGAGCCAAGTCCTTCCTCTCCGTCTGGGTGGAGCTGATTGATGACATCAAAGGAGGCTGTATCTCTCTTCCATAAGGCCCAGGTTTGAGCACAATGGTCTCCAAATTAGCAGCTGGAGAGCCAGGGCCCCAAGTCCCTGAGGATACAAAGGCTCTAGTGTGATGCTGGTGTGAAGATAGGCTTTGTCAGACATTCAGTTGCAGCCTCCATGAGCCACCTGCTGCAGAGCAGGGGTTGGTGGTTGGTGTTGTGGCCACCAGAGCAGAGCTTAACCAGCTTCACAAGGTAAAGTTAAAGAAAAGCTACATAGTGTTAAGACTCTCACACCTGGCTGTGGAAGAGGATCTGTAACACACATCTGTATGTCCCCAGACCTGTATATGGCTGAATCTGGTATCCCTTACTGCTCAGCTTAACCTACAGACTTTGAAGGAGCAAATATGTTAGGCATGCAAGGAGCAAGATCTCCTTCCTGTCTGAGATGGGATTTTTTCCTAATTTGGTTAATGCCAGTTGCCCGTGCTTCCTGATAAGCTGAATAACTGCAGCTGGGATCATCTTCATGGAAATTTCCACAGGCCCCTTGCAGAGAAGCCAATAACCAGCTGTCAGGCACTGAACCTCAGCCCAAGCATCCGACCAGGATGGCTGTTAGATGGGTGTGGAGGGAGTGCTGACTCCACATCCATATTCAACTCTCGCCTCTGTGTGGTGGCAGGGTTGCAGGGTTGCATGAGTGCTGGGGCTGCTGTGGAGTGGCTGCCCCACCTATGCAAGAGGCTTCCAAGTGGAGAAATGGGAACTGCTGCTGTCAGACTGCCCATTAATTCAGCCCAGTTGTGGATAGAGAGGACGTCTGCTTCCCTTGGTCCTCATCCCTTTCAGTGCAGAGGTAGAATGAAATGCTGTGGTCAGTTCTTGGATATTGTAGCTTTTCTTTTTTTTTTTCTGTGTCCAGCAGTCTCCAAATCTGGTCTTTCCTCCTTCAGCCCCTACAGAGTCCCCAGGCATGACCAGAGGGTGAGCTTTGCTTTTGTTATCAGCTTCTCTTCAGCAGTAAAATGTGTTTTAGAGCTTTGTTCTTTCATTCCTTGAAACACAGGATGGTGTCTGCTCTTTCCTTTCTGCTGCTCAGGGAGTAGTAGAGGTGGTGGACTTGGAGTATTTAGAGTAGAAGTTTACAGTTATTTAATCTGTAGCTTGAGAGAAGTAATATATGTCATTCAGGAGTGTAAAGAGTTGTTTTGTTATTATTCTATTAAAAGTGAATTTTTTGGTAAAGGGGATCCTTAGCCAGTAATCAAGTAAGAAGCAGTACATCATTAGAAAAACAATAAAGGATCAGACTAATGACTCTTAGGGCCTCATTTGCTCTCCAGTTAATTAAACAGACAACACAGATGCTACTGCTGTTAATAATATCATTCAATTACTGTGCTGCTAAGTATTATGATCCCTAGGAAACCATTACCCAGTGCTGATTGAGAAGAGGAACTGTGAAGGGCTACTTAGGGGACAATAAACCATGTCTCTGTTGAAAAGGGGGCTGGAAGCAGTTTTCTGGAGACACGAGGTGCTCGAGTACAAGTAGGTGCAAGGTTGTTCGAGGTGATAGAGGAGAGGAAGAGGAATCTGAAAAGTTACATTCCTACCCCAGGTGTGCTGATGAAACTTGGAGCAGCCAGCTGGGGGTCACTGGAAGGCATTTTGTGAAGAAATGGCTGGGGAGGAAGGTTTTTTGTTTGCAGAAAGAAGAGAGTGTGTGCTTATAGCAGCCAGGAGATTGATGGGAAATAAAAGAGAATTGGAAATGGAAATGAATGTACCTCAACACCCTAGAGTGTACTAAGCATCTCTCCAAGGGGAACAGGGAATATCATAAAAGCCTCATTGAGCAGTGCAGGTAAGAGATTCACTTCTCTGATATTTCCACTCATCTACTTTGAAGTTAAGTGAAAAATCCAAGGCTGGCAGGAGAAGACCTCATCTCAGCCACTGGGACTTTATCAAACTCAGCTTTCCCATCCAGGCAGTGCAGTGACAGGGACTATTAAGCTGAAGGAGCACAGCCCAGCGTGGTCCCAGGTGGCTCCCATTCATGGCACACGCCTGCTTCCCTCAGCATCCCGGGAGGGTGATGCACAAAGCTGTGAGAGAGCAGAGGATGGATGTTGAAAAAAATCCTGGGCCTTCCCCAGAGTACTGATGTCTCTTTGCACCATTTCCCCAGTGCCAATCCTTTGTGTATCTCTCATTTTCCACACAAAGAGTAGAGGGTGCTCATTTGTTTTCTTTTTCTTTTTTCCCAATTTTTTTTCTTCTGTGTTTGCTCATGCAAAAGGAGCTTTTGTAGTATTTCGATATATATACTGTGGTAGCACCTGGAGACCCTGAGCAAGGATGTAGGGAATTTTGTATGCTGTGGTGCTCAAACTGACCATTATCAGTCTGGGATTAATGGTCTGTGTGCTCAGTACATTCAGCTGTTCTCTGATCCCCAGGAAATGCCTTGGGTCGTGGCCATAATAGTTAAAGTAATATGAAGATATGTGTTGGAAAATGCTTGGCAGTAGCTCTGTGTAAGAAAACCTCTCCTGCATGTCTGTCGTGATATTTCAAGCACAAGGAGGAGTTTAGGTCTGTGTCAGGCTTCTCTGTGTGCTCTCAGGTAAGAGTGTGGATATGGGTGTTTGGGGTGCTCCATCTCTAAGGAGGTGTTGCAGTGACAGGGCTGCACTGCCACGTGGTGACACCAAGCTGCATTCATTAAACCTGGCTTTGCAGAGGGATCCTTTAGTGAACTCTGCTGGAGTGATGTGCCAAGATCAGGGTTTCAATTTGCAAATTAAATGCTAAAAAAAAGAAATTATATTTGTGTGTGGATTCCCCCATGATAAAAAAATGATTCAACCCCAAAGCAGTAAGAAGGGAGTCATACTCAATTTTGAAAGATGCTCGGGGGAATGTGGTTCATTTTCTTTAAAGCTCAATTTAAAAAGAAAAAACTTATGTAATTTTTAACCAAGCATGCATTTATTAATTCAGGTTCTCCTTTATCACTAGATTAATAGAATCATAAGGTCATTTAAGTTGGAAAAGACCTCTACCATCATCCAGTCTGTTAACCCAATTCTGCCAAGTCCCAACACCAAACCATGTCCCCAAGTGCCACATCTACATGTCTTTTAAATACCTCCAGGGGTGTTGACTCGGTCATTGCCCTGGGCAGTCTCTTCCAATGTCTGACCACCCTTTCAGTGAAGAAATGTTTCCTAATACCCAACCTAAACCTGCCATGGCGCAGCTTGAGACTGCGTCCTCTTGTCCTGACACTCGTTAGGTGGAAGAAGAGACCAACCTACAGCTACAGCCTCCTGTCAGGGAGTTGTAGGGAGTCAGAAGGTCCTTCCTGAGCCTCCTGTACTCCAGGTGGAGCAACCCCATCTCCCTCAGCTGCTCCTCATCAGACTTGTGCTCCAGACCCTTCCCAGCTCTGTTCCCTTCTCTGGACACGCTCCAGCACCTCAATGTCCTTTTTGTTGTGAGGTGCCCAAAACTGAAACAAGAATTTGAGGTGTGGCCTCCCCAGTGCCCAGCACAGAGGGACAATCCCTGTCCTGGTCCTGCTGGCCACACTAGTGCTGACACAGAAGGCCGGGATACCACTCTCCTCCTTGCCCACTTGGGCACACACTGGCTCACGTTTGGCCAGTGTCAGCCAGCACCCCAGGGCCTTTGCTGCTGGACAGATTTCCAGCCACTCTGCCCCAGCCTGGGGCACTGCTGGGACTTCTTGTCACTGAAGTGAAGGACCTGGCATTGGCCTTGTTGAACCTTGTCATTGTTCAACCCCATCTGGCAACTAAGTACCACACAGCTGCTCATCAACCCCTGCTCCTGCCACACCAGTGGGGAGGAGAATCAAGGGAAAAAGGTAAACCTCATGGGTTGAGATAAGAACACTTCAGTAATTGAAACAAAATAAAACATAATAATAACACAAATCACAAGAACAACTACAATAATAATAAAAATTGTACTGAAGTTGCAATTATTACAATTGTAATTGTAATGAAATGGAGAGGAAGAGAGAAATAGCACTCAATATAAATAAGTGATGCACAACAACATTGCTCACCACCCACTGAGTGATGCCCAGCCAGTGCCTGAGCAGCAACCAGCAGCCAATTAATAAACTGGGCATGATGTTCTATGGTGTGGAATATTCCTCTGGCCAGTTCAGGTCACCTGTCCTGATTATGGTCCCTCCCAGCTTCTTGTGCACCTGCTCCTGGCAGAGTAAGACACACTGAAAAGTCCTTGACTTGGGACAAACACTGTTTAACAGCAGCTGAAACATCAGCATGTTATAAACATTATTCTCATACTAAATCAAAAACACAGCACTGTCCCAGCTATTAGAAAGAAAATGAACTCCATCCCAGCTGAAACAAGGACAGAACCTCATCCTGTTGGGCTCAACCCATTGATCCAGCCTGTCCAGATCCCTCTGCAGATCATTTCTACCCTCCAGCACATCAACACTCCTGCCCAATGGGGTTTCATCTGAAAACCTACTGAGG
>VXBC01007695.1:577312-600884 GCA_013399945.1 Ploceus nigricollis
ACTGGCCCCAGTTCTGAGCCTCGAGGAACTCCACTAGTGACCAGATTCCAACTGGATGTGATTCCATTCACCACTGCTCTCTGGGCCCAGTCATCTGGTCAATTTTTTACCCAGGAAAGAGCACACCTGTCCAAGCTGTGATATACTATGCCCAAATATATATTATATATTATCTATTATATATAATTGATGTGATATGCTATATATTATATGTATATTATATATCTGATATACTATAATGTAATATTCCCCAAAAATTTCAAATGGCTTTAGTCCCACAATTCAGAATGCAGAGACTGTTCTGCTTCCAGGAAGTTTCATCATGACAAGGCAATTGGCATCTCTGCACTTCTGCCGTGAAGAATGTACAGAATTGGGAATACACCAGGATCTCAGACCTGGGGTATGACAGGTCCACAAAGGCTGAGGCTAACCCAAGTCTGGTGGAGTTGCCAGGGTGCATGTTCCCTGGCCCAAGGCAGTGGCCAAGGTCAGTGCAGTGTGAGACTGAATCTCTCAGGATGTCTCCAGGCAGAGACAAGTTTAGACAGGAGGAGACACTGCAGTAGTTTCAAAGGACATTTGAACTCAGTTCTGTGCTTAAAACATGGTAAAATGGGACTAATGGCAATCAGGGGGATTAAATGCAAGAACAGCCCAGGCCCTTGCAACTGCCAGTGCTGAGAAGGGAGATTTAGTGTGAATGAAATCCTTCTCTGGGATGCTTTGATGTAAGCAAAGCATCTCCTTGTTTCCACACAATTTGTCTCTTTGTGGGAACCCCCTGGAAAGGGGCTAGCAGCCCCCCAAAGACACCTTCTGTATGGGCAGGGGTGTTTGGTGATCAGGCAAACATTCCCCAGTGCTCCAACTTCCCTTTTTGGTGGTATCAGCCACAGACCCCTCCTTTACTGCACAAGTATTCATGGCTTGCTAATCTGGCTCATCTCATCCCTGGCATCCTGCTTCTGTCCCAGTAATGGAAATATTAATTAAAGTCAGCCCCACTGTGAGTAACTCCACATGTGCTTGCAGGGATGGGACCTCTTCCCTGCAAGGCTTTGGCACTTCTGCCAGTTGCCCAACCACTGTCCCTTGTCTGCAGCCTGCTGAGATCTGAGATTCCTCATTTTCATGAGGGATTCCCTGTGGAGCATGTTAATTAATCTCACTGAAGTACAATAAGAAACACACCTGCAATTTTCTTTTCTTTTCTTTTCTTTTCTTTTCTTTTCTTTTCTTTTCTTTTCTTTTCTTTTCTTTCTTTTCTTTTTTCTTTTCTTCTCTCTTTTCTTTCTTTCTTTCTTTCTTTCTTTCTTTCTTTCTTTCTTTCTTTCTTTCTTTCTTTCTTTCTTTCTTTTCTTCTTTCATAGGGATATTTAGATTATACATTTGAGAACATGGGGAGTTTTTCAGGACTTGTTACCAGTTTCCAGCAATAATTAAATTTCTTTCTGCTGGAAACAAAAACAACACTTTATTCTAATGTATAGCTCATACTCATCCTACCCTTGTCACCCAGATGCTTTCCTTCCTTACATATTTAAAGAGCCCTCTTCTGTTGTTTTAATGTTTCTTGGACCATTGCCATATTATTCCTACATATAAAGACTTGGACATGGATTTGTTGATTTATCCTTTTCCCACTCCTCTTAAATGTCTCTGACAATTCTTCCCTTGCAATAAGTATTACTGTAATCTTGCAATAAGTTGCAAGATGTATTGCAGTAAGCATTATTATACTCTAATCTTGGTATTCTTTGTGATTTGTCATGGAGAAATCTCAAGCTCCTTTGTTACCATCTCTGCATTCTTAAACCGAGTGACTCAGTTACTAATCCCTTTAATTCGTCACCCTTGTGCTTCAGAAATTAAGGACTCTGATACCTGTTTTTACTTATCCTTGCTTTAATTTCAACAATAGTAGTGAACATTTGATTAAACACTTTTCCATAATGTCCTCAATGTTGATCTAAACCAAGACTAAACTCAAATTGCTTTTTGCTGGTTCTGATGCTATTTTAGGGGGAAAATATCTATTGCCTATTACATCCAGAAAGGGCTGAACTAAAGTATCACTCAACAGTAATTCTTCACTTGCCATCTAGAAAAACACAAAATGACACATTTCCCAGAATTTATCTTCTGAATGGTTTCCAAGAGATCTCATGTCATGTCTGGAACCAGTGGCAGAGATCTGCAATGACTTCCTGGAAAAGGAATTATATTCAGATGGATCCTGTTATGTGCATGGTCTCATCTTTTCAACCCGTATGAGGTTTATTCACCTGTGTTATTCACCTGCTCTGCAGGTTCGTGGTTACTGCCTTTATTTCCCTCTCAGATCATATCCCTCAGCCCTGTGTACTGACCATATCATATTCCTGTTGTCACAAAAATACTCTTTCACATCTGGTACCCAGAATTCTTGTTCTTCCAAGCATCCACATTGCATATCTGCCATTTTCGGTGGGCAAGGTTCCTCATCTTTTTATTTCCTTCTTACTTTCCCTTTTTTTTCCTCTTTGCTCTGCCCATTTAATCTCTTTTTTTATACCCTTTCCCATCTCATTTTGCTCTTTCCCCACCCTCCTTTCCCTTTTTCCTCTCTCACTGTGAAAAAACTTCCATGTTTTTATAGCTCCATTTATGCTTCTCTCACTACTTTACATTAGCCTGCAAAAGAGTAGCAGGGAATCATGCTTTAAAGGCATTTAACCTGTTTTTAGTCTATAAAATATGGAGCACTCTTGAACATAGTGATTCTGTCTCTGCTCATGTCCTGGTGCCTCAGCAAGAGATGATGTGCACAGCCTGGGAAATGGAGGACAGTGTCTAAGAGCTGATGAGAAATGGGGCATGAGAAGAGGCTGGAAGATACTGAGGGTGGAAAGGGGTAATGAGCAAAGAAAGTTAAGAAATTCTGGGGGGAACCATGATGGTCAGGATGGGGTAAGAAGAGCCATTTCGGCACCCAAATGGTGCTGGGGATAGTGCCATGGTCAAGACAGTCCTGTGCTCAGGATTGCATTCCTGATGGGAACTCGTGGAGTTGGGCTCTTCAGCCAGCAATAGGACGAGGGGAAGTTGCTTCAAGTTGCACCAGGGGGAGCTTCAAGTTGGATATTTGTATAAATTTCCTGACTGAAAGTGTGGTTAAGCACTGGAACAGGCTGCCCAGGGAAGTGGTGGAGTCACCATTCCTGGAAGTGTTCAAAAAACAAATAGATGTGTCACTTGGTGATAGGGTTTACTGGGCATTGTGGTATTTAGTTGAAGGTAGGATTTGATCTTTTCCAAGACCAATGATTCTCTGATTCTGCATGGAAGGAAAGGGAAGGAAAGTGGGCAGAAAGTGAAGAGGAGACAGTGTACAAAGGTAAAGGAATGGGAAAGGACCAAGAGTTATAATATGCACAGAATGGGCATGAGGTGAAGGAGGAACCCCCCTGACTCCCGTGCATGTCTCTGTCATCATGGGAAGCCACTGTTCTCCCCCCAGGTCCCACTTGGTCTCTGGAGATGCTGGCACCGTTCCCTGCCCGCTGCACCCTCGGTGCTCGCTCCCTCCAACAGCAGCAAAGTGCCAGAGTCAGCTGCTGGCAAACTGCTTTGGTTAAATAACAAAACAACAACAACAAAAAATTATATACATAGGAAAAGGAAAATGAAGCAATGATGGGTTGGGCAATTAAACTAAAAGCATTTTAGAGTGTAATCCAGCTCTCTCTATCAATAATTCAGGAGGCCAAGATCAGTCTAATTGATTGAACACCTTCCACAGTAGTCAGCCACTAATAAGACAAATGAAATGTCTTTTTTATTGTCAAATCTCCATCTCACATTTGCTCAGGCAAAATCCTGCAGGGCATTTCATTTGAGGAGCTTGGGTATTTTTTTCTCTTGATGGAGATAAATTGAAGGCCAGCATCTGTTTTTAAAGAGCAGTAAATTAAGCCTGTCTGCTCCTTTGGCCATGGGTGGGTGGAGGAACAGAGCTGTGCTGAGCAGGATTCACACGTAAACCTTGTGTGGGTTGTCAGAAGCTGAACCCAGTTCCCAGAGGATGTGTTTTCACTGTGTAATGATTTGAGTGCCTGGGACACTCGGCCTTGACAGACTCCAAAGGGCTGCAGATCCTACCCTAAAGCTGGTGTGTCTCACCTCCTTTCCTCTAAAGAAGAACTTCATTAGGATCCCTGTTTCCCTGATGGTGATATTACTGCTTAACTTTTGACATGGCACAGGTGTTTAGAAGGTGCTGAGCAATTGTTTAACTTTTCTAATTTACATGAGCAAACCCCATCACAGGTTCTGGCGGAAAAAAATACAGGAGTAGAAACTGGTTTATGTTTTAGAGCTTTCCTCCAAAATCATGCCAAATGCAATGATTAGGAGGACATCTGTGAAGACAAGTAGGGCATGCCCAGCAAATTTGCTTGATTTTGTTTCCTTTGGACTGTATCACTGCATGAGGGGGTGCTTGCCCCAGCAGGATGGAGCTTGTGGACACCAGCTTCAGAGCATTGCCCATCTAATCAAAAGCTGATATGAAGAAGGGGTAAAACGAGCTACCACTGATGCACATACAAGTGCCTGTCTGCAGGGTGTAAATCTGTGTGTGAGAAGGCTTCTTTAAGCTCAGATACTCACCAGTTATTCTAAAATATCCTCTTATGCACAGAGGCTCTAGGACCGGATTTTTAGCCAATATAAATCAAAGTAGCTCCTCAGGGCATTCTGCTGACTTATATGAGCCAAAGATCCTGCCCTGGGGTGAAGAAAGAGCTCTGATTATGGTGTATGTGTGTGTATTTAATTAGGAAGGACTTCAAGCTGTGTCTGTGCTCTGGAGTCCCCACTGAGTTAACCCAGCGTGGCACAAGTAACCTTGTGAACAAACCCAAAATCTGGAGGTCTGGTAATGACTTTCCTCATTTGCTATTATGATATGTGCTTCCTCACAGCCTAAATAAGGAGGGAGGGAAGGAGGCAAAGTGCCTGAGAGGTTTTGTTTCGCCTGTATTGCCTTTGAAATACTATATAATGTGTTTGAATGCTTGATCTAACCAAGAAGTAGTTGTTTTACTTCCTAATCTAATAACTTCCTGATGTTTGTCTCCTCTTAGCTTTGCTGTAGCTTGACTGCACAAATACCATTTAATTGTGTTCTTGTGGAAGCTAAAGGCCAGCAGCTTTGCCAAGAAGGGCTAATTTCATAATGCCCCACGCCAGAATTAACTTGACGGCTGAGATAAGGCTGATGGTTTATTGTTGGCAATTATCATCACAGGAGAGCTGTTGCACAGGGTGGTCACAGGTTATGGAGTTCTCTTAAATATTGTGCATTGCCTTTCAAAGCAGGTGTTTGCTGTAGTTAGAGGAGAATGAAAAAGGGGCAGATGGGAATGAAAGTAAGTAGGTGACAGACAGGAGGAAAACAGAACCAAAAAAAGGTGATAACAGCAAATGAAAACAAGTAGGGTGAAGGCACGAGAACAGCAATGGAGTGATCTATTGGTGGAGCAGGCAAGGAAGAGGAATGGATATGACCAACAAAATGGGTGAAGTGTGGAAATGAAATTGAAAGGAACTGATGGGAGAATCAGGCCAATGAGTACAGAAGTCTAAGATTCAGTGTAGTCAAAGACTTTTTTGATGTTGTTTTGAAGGAAATGTTCAGCTTGTGTCTTTAGGCCATGTCCTTGTCTGCCTGGTAAGAAAAGCAGCTTGGTTACCCAGTAGCTGTGCTGGTGCTTACTGGAGTCTTCTCCCTGGGACAGGTTCTTTGAAGCTGAGAGCTGGTCCTCTGCAGAGATAAATGAAACCTTGCCAGGTTTATAATAATGCTGCTGCTGCTACACAGCCGGGGAGTGAGAGGTCTTCAGGACTCAGGAACAGCTTCAGACTCAGTGTGAGCACTTAAAGCTGCTGACAACAGCTCTATCAAACTGTTTATGGCTTTGCAAGGCAAATTGAGACCCATCAGTGAATGAGGTAGCAAGTCTGAAAGCGAAGTTGTTACTTCCAAGAGTTGCAAGCAAGCAACCAAGCAAATATAAAATAGCTATTGATCTGTATTTGGTTTACATGGAAAGGTTTTGGCTGCAGGGGTGGCTTCTGTGAGAAAGCACGGGGAGCTGTCCCCATGTTGGACAGAGTTAGCTCCAGCCAGCTCTAACATGGAGCCCACCATGGCCAAAGCTGAGCCCATCAGCAATGCTGGTGACATCTCTTTGATATAAGAAAGGGTAAAAAATGTCAGACAGCATCTGTGAGAGAGGAGTGAGAATATGAGAGAGGATGAACTCTGCAGACACCAAGGTCAGTGCAGAAGGATGGAGAGGAGGTGCTCCAGGTCCCAGAGCTGAGATTCCCCTGCTGCAGACCATGGGTGTCCATGGGGGAGCAGAGATCCACCTGCAGCCCTTGGAGAACCACCCCAGAGCAGATAACCCACCCTGAAGACTTTGGAGGACTCTGTGCTGGAGCAGAAGTATTTGCCCTGAAGGAAGCTGTAGCTCTTGGCAGGCACACACAGGAGCAGGAATTCCTGGCAGGAATGGCAGGGAAAGGAGCCCACACTGGAGCAGGTTTGCTGGCAGGACCTGTGGCCCATGAGGGACCCACACTGGAGCAGTCTGTTCCTGGACTGTGCCCTGTGGAAAGCACCCACATTGCAGCAGTTCTTGAAGGAACTGCAGCCCAGAGAAATGACCCAGGCTGGAGCAGCTTGGTGAGGACCATATCCCATGGGAGGGACCCTGTGCTAGGGCAAGAGTGTGAACCAGAAGGAGTGGCAGGGACAAAGTGTTATGGACTGACCCCCAGTCAACAACCCCCAGTGACAACCCCCAATCCCCATCCCTCCTGTCAAATTGGGAGAGGGGAGGAGGAGAGAGAAGAGTTGAGAATGAAGGACTGAAGTTGAGAATGGGAAGAAGGAAGAAGTAGGGATAAGGAGTTTTTGGATTTGCCTTTTTTCTCACTGGCCTTGTCAAAGAGTAAATGGCAACAAATGAAATTACTCTTCCCCAGGCTGAGCATGTTTTGCCCATGAATGTAGCTGTTGATCAATCAACTTGTCCTTACAAGCCACAGATTTTTCAATCCTACTTTTTCCCCCTGTTCTGTTGAGGAGAAATGAGAAAGCAACTTTGTGGCCAGCCAAGGTCAACCCACCACGTGATAATATATATTGATTCCCAGAAATGTGCAGTTGAGGAAACTTGACTTCCACAAAACTGTTCTAATAAACTTACAGATAATCGAAAATTGAGCATGTGTTTGCACCTCAAAGCCCAGACTGAGAAGCTTTAGATGATAAATAAATCCCACTGTAAATAAAGGCCCCTTGAAGATGCATGGGACAAGTGGAGGGACATTATGTCTTTTAGGTCTCCAGTAGACTCTCAGCAGTGCTGCTCCTTATTTATATAAGCTTCAAAGCCCGCTAATGAAGCTGAAATAGAGACTTAAATCACAACAGGTATAGTTCTGGAGCATGTTTTAGTCAAAGTTTTAAATAGGACAAGAGGGAATGGCTTTAAAAAACTAGAAGAGGGTAGATTAGATTAGATATTAGTAAGAAAGTTTACACTGTGAGAGTGGTGAGACACTGGAAGAGGTTGCCCAGACAAGCTGTGGATGCCCATCCCTGGAAGTGTTGGAAGGCCAGGTTTGATGGGGTCCTGTGGAACTTGATCTAGGTTGGTGGAAGGTTGGTGGAAGGTGTCCCTGACCATGGCAGGGGGTTAGAATGAGATGATCTTTAAGGTCCCTTCCCACCCAAACCATTCTGTGATTTTATGAAATAACCCTTCTAAGTGGTTTTTCTCTCTAGTTCAATAGACTAATAACTTCTCTCATTGCAGAACCCTTCTTTGTGGGGATAATAAACTCTTAGACTGATCTATATTCTTCATGACTAGGCCTTCTCCCTCTCTGGTATCCATGCTTGGAAAGTGCAGATGGTAATTCTGTGTGTCAGAGCAGAACTGTGAATAGTTAGGGACCATCTCATGTGTCATTTATATATCCCCTGCCACTGCAGGGTCTTGGATTTCAGTGGAGGTTTTCAGGTATAAAAACTGTGCAAATGATGTTTATGACTGCTCAGAAATCTTCTGTGAAATACTTTGTCAGTCTGATTTATTGAGCCACCTTGTATGGAGGAGTTCAGCGATGAAATAAAGTAAAAAACACTGGTTATGGTATTAAAATAATATAGTAGGTCATTGTTTTCCACCCAGCAGAAGATAAATGGTGAGGGGTTTGAAAAAGTTTTTCTAAGTGACTTCCCATTTCTTCCCACTCAGTTTGACTATTCCTGTTGGCTGGGAATAGAAAACTGAAGTGAGGGATGGCTCTGATTATGCCTAGTCAGGTGCATTAAATGGTGTCTCACTCTACTGCCTCCCACAATCTCGCCACTTGCTGTGCTTATCAGGGCTGGTGGGGAAAAGGTAGATGTCTGCAAACAACGAAGAAGTAAAAGGGGACGTGAAAGAGCTCAGATTGGTCTCAGCAAAAGGATTTTCTGGGCACTGGAAATGTGTTGAGGAGTTTGAACAGATCCACTTTTAGAATAACTAATTGGGATGTGTCTGTCAGCTTCAGGACTCGGTATCGCACCTGAACCCCGACCTGCTTTTCATGGGTCATTTCATGGGAGATGCTTGCAGTATATGCAAAGTTTCTTTTTAGCATCCATCTGTTTAATGCTACATGGAGCTTAGCTCACTTAGCTCATGCTTGCCTCTGGTTAAATCATGAAGTCATGTGTACTTGAGTTACAGTGCTGTGAGTTCACAGACACCAAGAAAAATGACTCTATTTTCATCACTGTAAGACAAAATAAGATCCTATGGATTTTTAGCTACGAACCAAGGACAAGTAGGTTTGAGGTGCAGTACTTCATTT
Organism: Ploceus nigricollis; assembly: GCA_013399945.1. Classification (NCBI taxonomy): domain Eukaryota; kingdom Metazoa; phylum Chordata; class Aves; order Passeriformes; family Ploceidae; genus Ploceus; species Ploceus nigricollis. The sequence continues at coordinate 586,235 of VXBC01007695.1, forward strand.
CGGGTTTTGTGTCAGTGCTGTATACAAGAGCTGTCTAAAGTTGTATGAAATACAATTTGAAGTCTGTACAAATGCAGCATTGAATTTCTGTAGCTCTGTATCTAAATTTGGATTGTTGATGTCCAAGAAAATTGAATTCAAGCTGGAAAGGTGCAAAATGCTATCAAAGTGACCCTGTCTAATGCAACAGACTAGCCGTGACTGGTTTATTCCTCCTTGGAAAAAACAAATAAACAAACCAGGCTGGTGAGATATGGCTCATCTTTATTAGTCTGTAGGAAAGGCAAATTGGGTGGGTTGCTGCTTGAGCTGAAAACTTTCATGAGAAGAATCAGACCTTGAACAAGTTTGAATTGAAAACAGGAAAACTTTTAGCTGTAAGAGCAGTGAGTTTAGGGACACCTTACAGCTTGATTAGTGGAGATGGGAGCCCTAACTGAGGTGTACCTCTGTCTTTTTAGGAAGGAGATTTTCAGTGCACAATGAGCTCAATTTCTGGGTTTAATATCTCTTAGGCTCAATTTTCTGACTTTAGTTGAGCAGTTTCTGATGCCTGGAACAGCATCCCATGAGAACTGCTTTTGGCTTTGTCTTGCTGGGGAAAGGTTCCAAGGTCTCTATGCTCCTGGTGTGTCCTTGCTTCTGCGAGATCAAAGTTGCTATCAGAAAAATGTATGAGGTTGCTTCATGTGAAAGTGCCAGCCCAGTGAGTTAGGCTGGTGTGATTACCCTGATACAGCAGTTCCAGCAAATCTTCCCATAGCCAAAGCTGAACAATGTTGCAAGACTTTGACCTTCATGTTTTAGGTCACCTCTTCCGTCTTTAAAGTACAAGAGCAGATGAGTCTCAAAGTTAGTACTGGCTCAGTGGAAAGCTGGACAGGACAGTACCATTGGGCAATATATTTCCATTAACTTTCTTGGTTTCAGCTTCAAAACTGCTTTCTCAATCAGAATTGAATTTCTTCCTTCACAGAAGTTTTGACTGAATGATTTCAGTTTTTCAAAGATAACTGACAGAACAGACTTTAAAATTTGTAGGGGATGATTGAGGCATCTCTCTTTGCTTGTATTTTCAAGCATAAGGTTATTTTGGGGCGGAACAATAGCAAGAGAAAAAACAAAACCAAAAGAAAACATGTACCTTGGTAAAAGAAACTGAACCCAAAGAATTTGAGCATTATTTTTTCTTTATTTTTAATGAAATCCATGTATTTCTTTCAATGAAATCTATCTATAAAACCAATTGAATCACTGCTCAGCCTATATGTGATGTAATGGTAGAAATTATGACAGATTCCACTGACTTTTGCTGTTAGATCATTAAAGCCAGGTTTCAATTAATAAAACTGCTGCAAAATTAGAGTGTCTGCAGGGAAGATAACCTTGGCCAAAACTGTAGCCAGCCAGATTCAGAAGATATGTTTGGGGATGCTTTTCTTCAGAGAACGGTACAATAAATGCTGTAACTTATGTAAAGAGGTCTATGATTGCAAAGTTCTAGAAGCAGGAAAACTTGTGTCATTCTGGCTAATTTCTTATTGTGGTCATTAAGGGACATAGAATCACAAGCAAAGGAGAGGGAAGAGGAATTTTTGGTTCTTTCAGACTCGGCTGTTCACCTGCCAACACAGAGATTTCCCTGGAAGAAGTGATTTTGTATCTGTATAACTTTGACTAAAACAGAGAAAGCTCTGATGTAGACAAAGTTGTGTCTCTAAATTGATTTGCTGGCATGTTTTTCTAGCAGGGACTGAACCTAAGCACAGTGGGAATAACTAACCCTCCCTTTAGCTTCCCTTTAGGATGGGGAAATCCTGGTTTCTCAACAGCAGAAAGGAGAATCTGTTTAAAATACCATGGACCTATTAATATTTTTTTAAAATTTTGAAAAATACTCCTTTTTTATCTTCTATGTGGGAAAAATCTGCAGTAGAAACAGCACAAAATTGAAACAGATCCATGAGCAAACTCATGGCAAGTTGTCTGTGCTCTTGTGTGTCTCTTGGCTGCACAAAGGGGAAAGTTGTAGAAGAAAAAATGCAAGGTTTTACTTCAGTGCAAACACATCTGAACCACTTTCCTGAGTGTCACCCCACGTCTCTTGCTGGGTGTGCTGTGTTTTACCAGACCTGGCAGCATTTGATGTCACATGGATTTATGAACATTACTCTGTGAACTGCACTGGACAGTGACATCACAGCTTCCGAGGACGTGGGTGCTACGTCATTAATGATCTCAGTCCCTGCTCTCTGCTGGCCTTTGGTAATATTTGTTTAATAGGGTTTTTGTTCAGATATAGCTTCTCAAGCCCTGGCAGTGTCAGACTGAGAGCTGAGAGCAGGATCCTGTTAACCCTGCTAAGACTCAGACCTGGTAGTTTGAAAAGAACGAATTCATTGAATAAAGTGGAATCAGAAGTTTCTCATGCTTCTTTTTTATCATCACAACATAGAAGAAACCCATTAATTTCTGGTCTTTTGTTAAGATATGATTCCTTGTGCTTCTTGCTGATGTATTTCCCCCTGATCCCTCAGAGTGCTGTTTGGATCATCCTGCCAGCTCTGCAGGTGGTAGGTCCTTCATCTTCCCCCCTCATGGAGAAGACTCAGATCGTTGCCAATAAACTGTGAGCAACAAAAATCAGTTACAGAAAACTATTAAAATTGCCCAAGAAGTCAATTTATATAGGTGAATAAGGAAAAAATGCTAATTGCAGTCACATCCATGGAATGCAAAAAACCTTTGTGATGTAAAGAGATGACAGCATCAAGTAAAGTTTGCTATGCAGTGAGGACATAACGTTACAGTGATGGTCAGTCACATCTACTTATGCAAAAAGGATAATATTTTGCAGTCCAGGGAACTGATAACCCTGATACCACAGTTCTGCAGCTAGAAAGGCTGTGCACAGCTCTAGCAAAGATCCTGGAAGATTCTGAAGAGCAAGAGTGGTCACAGACAAGTACAATAAAAGAGATCATAAAAGGAGCTGCTTCTAAAGAGAAAAAAATATGAATCTTATATATATGTGTGTATGTGTTGTAGAATGCCTCTTGTCTTTCTTGCTGCAGGACTCTGCCTCCAAGAGCTCTGTTTATAACTAATATTAACTAAGGAATGAAGCTGTGACTGCCTCCAAGAAGTATAAAGGAGTGAGCAATGATGGAGAGAAATGGGACTGTTGGATTGAGGGCTGCAAAAGAACAATGTCATAAAAGGCAGCATAGAACAAGAAAAGTACAGGCTGTGTATCAAAAAAGAACTTCCTAATAGCTGACTCTACTGGACAGGGCAACAATTTCCTAAGGGAGAGAGCAGAAACCCTGTTATTTCAATCATTTAAACAAAACTGGACAAAGCCCTGGAGAATATATTGCAAGGAACAATCATATGCCATCCCCTGGGAATGGATAACATGACCTGATAAAGTCTTTTCCTAGTGGTTGCAACGATTCTCTTCAGATTGAGAACTTGTTCTGGGCATGATTTGTCTTGGGACTAGATATGATGTGAGCCTCAGGTCAGTCCTCTGATTGATTCAGAGAACCAAACGGAGAGGAGGAAGGGGAGGAAAAGAGTGCAGGGACAGTCAAAAATAGAGCTCACAGGAAAATATTGACTCAGAAGTCAACTGTCAACTGCTGCCCAGCTGGAAATCCAGCACAGAGCTGCTGTTGATTTTGGGAGGAGTCAGGAATGGTACACCAGACACAAATCTGGTATACCAGAATCACTGCTGCTTAAATGGTTGTCCCCTCACAGAGCTGGACAGGAACCTCTTCTCTCTTTCCTGCCTCTTCTCTGAAGCAGAGGATATTTTAGGGATGAGCTGAGATACTGTTCTATCAGTTACAAAATGAACTGGTGAGTGTTGGCATCTTTATTTTCTTGGGAGGTGGTAAACCAGGTGGAAATTACCTCAGCTGCTCTGTTACCTTATTCAAAAGAATTGCCAGGGGCTGCAGACATCTCCTATCTAAGCAGTAAAAATAGAGGCTAAGTTCAACAAGAGGAGGTTTGAGATAATCAGATCTTCTGTGTCAGATAGATGAGCAAGAAGACTGTGTTTTTATGGGGCCATTTGAAGTTTTCCACTTTCTCTTATTTACTTTTTTAGTAAATCCCTTTATAGTGTAAATTTTAAACAGGAAAAAAAAAAAGGGAAATATTCACATTCAAAGGTAAAACAATAACAAACACAAGCAAACAGATGTCTCAAATATTTGTGGTTTTTTTTAAAGCAACATCTTCCAAATTTTGTCTTTTGCGAGAAACAAGATGTTCCTTGATGAGCAGCAGTAGTCAAGTCTGGTTTCCTGTAAACTCAAAAACATCCCCAGTTCTCTTGAACCCTGACTTGCATCTTCATCCTTGCAGGCAGATTTCCATCACAGGCTGTTTTATAAGGGGATGGAGACATCTCATTCCTGCATTCTCTCCCATGCCTCTACATCTCACCCCACCTTGCAGGACTTCCAGCTCCTGTTTCTTTCCTGTAACTGGCCAGAGAAGGAGCTGATCCCAGCTGCAGCTGAGCCTGCACTATGTGTGTGTTGATTTTTAGGCCCTTTTATGTGTATTCACAGATTGGCCAGATGGCAGGCCCAGCAGAACAGATCACTATCGAGTTCACATTACAGTTTCTTCTAAGTGGTGGAAATTGGTGAGCAGCTTCAAAGTTATCGTGGAGGAAAAACAGATGGGCAGAGATGTGGATATAGATGGCTCATCCTTACCAAGAAATGAGAAAAACACTGAACTAATTACAAAAATGAAAGTTTTTTAAGCTTTGGTTTAAACCCATAAACCTTTTCCTTACTGCCATAACCCAGTGGGTATTTGAAAGGTCCAAATGTGACCAAATCTATGTTTTTGCATTATGCAGAAACAATAGGTCTCAAAGGAGAGGAGCTGTGTCCTGCTGAGGTCTAAGTCCAGGAGTAATACAAGATCTTTTCCAGGGGAAGCAAAGAAGTCCCCAGATCTTTCCACTTGGGGGAATGTTGAAACTACCTGGGCACAAGTCTCTGACAGGAGGGGTGCTGAATAAGCAGCACCTCCAACTGCTCTGCCCCAAGGAACTGAATGGATTTGTGTCCTCACCTCCCCAGGGAGGCATCCAGCAGGGAAGAGGAGAGGCCATCCCTTGTACATGCTAGTGGTGGAGTCCAGGCAGGGAACGAGGAGGGAAGTGCAATTTAAGCAGTCTGAGAACCTCTGAAACACAATTTTCCAAAGTGTCTCATGAACATGACCTTACTGAGAGCCTTGCAGGGACTGGAATACATTATTTGCCTTGATCCTTTGAGAATCCAAAGGAAATCTCTTCAAGAGGGTCGACTTCTTACAGAGAACACCTGACTGTATTGCATGTGATCTTCAGCTGAAGCCAGCCAAACCAGAAGTCCTAATTCCTACCCTGAATGAGCGTGGCTGTGTTGCACTAAATTTCTGCCTTTGGATCCCTATAGTCAGTCAGTGTGAGAAACATAATTGTCTTCCCAAGTTCCACTCTCAAGAGGACTGCCCGGAATGCTGTTCCAGCTGATAGCTTCACTTCCTGCTCCATCGAGGCTGTGAGAATTCAGGGCTGTGTTCTTAAGCAGTTGCCCAAGAACTCTTGGTACTTTTCCTATAGTTAAATCTTCCAATGGAACATGGTTTAGCCACATCTGGTAATGGGCTGGGAACTGATGCCAACATTTGGGGTGATGCAGAGCATCTACCATGCCAGTATTTACTGCAACTTGGTGTGGCTGGAAGAGAAGCTATGGGAAAAAATTGCTACCACTAATGCTCCAGAGCAGGAGGTTCAGGTTCCATAAGGAAGGAGATAATATGGGATGGCTGCAGACCAGAATAGTAGAGGGAGTGAGGAAATGTGGCAGAAGAATGAGTGGCAGCAGTAGCTATCAGTCTCATCAGTTTTGGATGAGTCCTTCAGGTCTGCTGCTGGCTGTGCTGACAGGCAGCAGGTTCAGCATCCCTGGTGAGCTCACAGGAACCACTGCTGCAGAAGCAGTCCCTGAGGCCAAACTCCTCTCTGTCCCACCTCACAATGTGCATGAGTGGCCTTCCACCTGCAAGACTGGCTTTGGCTGTGTCTTCACCTGCTGCTCAGCAGATCCCAGAGACCACAGAGAGATGACATTTCTTCTTTTTCCTCCTCATTTCCTTGCTGCATGTTGCCTGTGCCTGCCTCTCTTATCAGAGTGATTTTGAAGCTGTTTTCCCTGAACCTCTTGGAAGTTTGATTTCAAGATCAAGAAGAAAAGAAGTCTGTCCTTGTGGTGGGGAGAAAAAAAATCAGTGGAAGCCTGTTGCATCCCTGCCACCCAGAACAGGAGATCTTCTGCAGGTTTGATGTAAAACAAAGCAGTGAGTGCAATCTCCAAGGTGGCGTGACCTCACTTCTGCAGCCAGGACATGGAAGCAATTGTAACAGACCAGGGATGAGCCAGGATGAGAGGCCATGCCAATCTTGTTGAAGGATTTAGGATTTGAGGTTGCATCTGGGCATGTCAGACTCTTTTTCCTCTCCTGTGATGTCCCTGTCTTCACAACAGGAGATGATGTTATCATGTATTGCTGTGTGTTCCTGTAGGCAGACATGTGCCATGCTTTATCCTGACATTAGAGACTCTCTTTTGAGCATGGAAGGGGAGGATGTCTTTGAGGTTGGAAAGGGATGTGCAAAACTAAGATAGATTGTTCAGCTGAAGTCTACAGTGAGACCAGCCGACAAGGGAATAAAAGAAAAAAGAGGTCCTGGGGATGTTTGAAGAGAAAGGCAGCAGGATTCAGGGAGAGGCCAGACATGGGAGAGGGAACAGGGAGCAGCCAGCAGTGCCCATGTGCCAGGAGGGTGGTGTAGTTACACAGCAGCTCTCATCCAGGTAACAGCAGCTCTTGATTACCTTACAGGAGAAAGTCTTTGTCCTGGAGAATGAGTTACTACCAGTTAGCTAGATTAAATATCTCTCTGGTCCCTCCTGAAAATCTCTTTCATCTGCACGACAAAGGCCACGTTGTTTCTTCTCTCTGCTGAAAGCTGAAAGCACGAGCAGCAAATCCAGCAGAGACACAGCCTGATCCTTGTGGCGGTTTCTCTGACGTAGATGAACCTCTGAAGTGAAGTGTGTGACATCAGGAAGATGTTTTAATCTGAATTACACTTGCCCATCTGAAGAACAGGTGCCATTATCCTGTCTTCATTATCTCCTGGCCTGGGCTGCTGCCAGCATGAGTAAGAAGGGTTTGAGTCACAGGGATGGAGAAGTTAATTCCTTTCCTGGCCCAAATGCCCATCATGGGGATGAATGATGAGTAGATGAATGAGGAGAGAAACCTCCTCCTAAGAGAAATAGAGCATCCCTCATGAATAATGTAGAGCATTGCTTTGAGATTCAAGACATCTAAGACTTGTTGCACATTGAATGCCAATGTGAATGAGGCTCAGCTGCTCTGCAGATACACTCTGGCCTGAGCACAACCTACAACTAACTCACCACTGCCACAGGTTTTATTTTTTAACACTATCCGTGTACTTGGCCTGGTACCAATGCACATCTAGAGACAAACCTCTCTCAATCTCTGACAGAGCCCAATGCAGAAAAATGCTCAGAAAACCCATGCAGGCTCTATCTGTGCCACTAAGTGAAGCAGGACCTGTGTTTTGTAGGACAGAGAGGCTAACAGAGATGTCACACTGAGTGCCAGAAATAGATAAACACATGTGCTGCACCAGGAGGGTGCTTAATTCCAGTGGACCCTGGCCAGTGTTAACCTCCATGTGTGGACCAGGCATGGACTTTGCCTAGGACAGTGCTGGTTATTCCAGGGGAAGCCACAATGGGCTGGGCTGATCATAGAGTGTGGACATCATGGGCTGGTGGTGGAATTCATCCTCAGAATCACATAATTGTTAAGGTTGTAAAAGAGGTTTAAGATCAAGTCCAATGGTCAACCCAGCACCAGTACCATGTTTACCATTAAACCATGTCCTCAAGTGCCAAATTCCCATGTTTTCTGAACACTCAACTGCTTCCCTGGGCAACCTGTTCCAATGCTTTACATTCCTTTTCATTGAATTTTTTCCCTAATATCTAAGCTAAAGCTCCCCTGGCAGAACTTGAGCCCAGTTACTTTGCTAGAGTAGATACTGCCTTGCAGTGTTGGAGATGGCTACTATGTAGATGCAACACACTGAATATATTCAGGATTTTTCCCATAATGTTTTCTTTTTGTTATGGATTTACTTATTCCAAGCAGTCTGTGTCATTACAATAGCATGGATTTGTTTAAGACTCTTTTTGCCCTAGAAGCAAAGTGTTATTTCAGGGAATTTGTGTTGGAGGACACAACAGATGTTACAGACCTGTCTGTACCCTGCAGCTGAGTGGGATGCAGATATCACTGATGTAGATCTAAGCAAGCTGCTCTGTCCACATGAGGCTGCAAAGTGTCAGAGGTACTTGCTTGAGGACTGAATGCAACATAGCATTTTTGTGGATAAAAGGTCTGTAAAATCATGAGTGACACAAAGAAGGGGAATGGGGAACGATTGTTCCTGGTCTCTTCCAAAAAGGAGGAGATACTATTGCCATCAAATGACAGTAATGAAAGGGAAGTTAAGGAGCAATGGCAATTTTTTTAGAGAGCACAAGGTTGTTCTATGAACCTTCTTGCCACAGGATGTTAAAGACATGGAAGGGACAATGCCCAAGCTCATGGAAGAGAAATCCATTTTGTGTTACTAAACCCAGTAAAAACTGGCTTAAGAAATCCCTGGGCACCAAACAATGAAGCTGGGCACATGAATTATTGGGGGAAAACTCACATGTAACTATGGCATTCCTATCCTGCTCTTCCTCGGCCATGTGCCTGTGGTCGCTGTTGGATTCAGGGTAGCTGTGCACAAAGTTCCTCTGCATGGTCTGGATGTGGGCTGGTACACCAGGACAATGCCTCTTTACAACCCATAGAAAAATACTGGGGTTGTCCCCAGCTGGACCTCATAGAGATTGTAATGAGTAGATTCTCTCTGTGTCTCATCTGAAAGGCACCATAGAAAAATAACTGTTGAAGAAGGCTCTAAGTGGTTTTTCTTCATACCTTTATAGCTACACTCTGGCAAACAAGAAAATAGAATTCCTTCTATTTTCTATTCCTTCTATTCCTCTAATTTCTTCTAGAATTACATTTAGGCGCACATGTTCTTTGAGAGTTTTTCATCAGAGCATGGACAAGGCCTGGAAGAACCAAAGGCAGGGAAGACCCAGAGTACTGATTTGGAGCTACCCCTTACAGTGTGATTCTTTTCTTCCCTTGCCTACACCTTCCTGCAGTTCTGCTTGGTGTTCCATGACTGGGAGGAGATGGATTTTGTGGTGTATTGGTGCTTCACAGTCCAGAACTGGAGTAACACTGAAACATGACATTTCTTTGTGCCAAGCTATTCTTGGTGCCAGCCCAGATGAGCTCTGTCTTGAAAGCCTAAGCAGCTGGGAGGGGTTTTGAAAGTGAGGGAGAGTACTAATGACATTGCTTCCAATCACAGTGAGAGTTATTTAGACTTTCCTTGATTGTTCAAATGATATCTCATTAAACACCAGACAAAGCTGCCTGCTGTGGTCACTTTGCTGTATTGTGGTACCTCAGCAAACCAGTTACAATACTAGAGTAGGATGGGCAGTGTTTGTTCAGGTGTGGTCCAGTGTAAAGCTCCATCTATATCTTTCTCACTCTTACCTCAGCTCTGTGGCTTGTTAAAGGATGCATTTCCTGTACCCAGTACTAAGGTCTTCTGTTTGATCTTTGTTCTTCACCACAGAAGAGAGAGAAGCCCTGATGTCATCATTAACATTTCTGTTTTTCTTTAAGCCTTGTGTTTCTTAATGATGACACAAAGTCATCTCTTTGTACCCTGCTAAAGGGCAGTGACATTCATGTAGAGGAAATCAGGAAGAATTTTGGTAGCTGGAATCTGCTACCAAGGCAGTTGCTTCTGCTTCTGCCTTTACTTGATGAAAGTAAAACCCAGGTACCTGGAGACTGACTCTGTGACCTGTGTCCTTTCCCAGCATTATTGCTCCTTTGTGCCCCTCTTCCTCTGGCAATTATTCACCTTCCCCTTTTTCCCAGAGGCAGTCTCTGATGTTAGGAAGATAGTGGTTTGTTTTAGATTTGAAAAACACTGAATTTCAGAGACCATGCACTGCTGCAGTTTGCTTTCCGTGTATTACTCTGTACAGTGCTGGATAGGTTCTGCAATGCTTAAGTAATGGAGAATTAGGTCTGTCTTTGGGGTATTTTCATACCCCTCATTTCAGAGTGTTTAAGGCAATGGCAATTCCCTAAAGCCATGTTGTATAGGATAAATATGTGACTCTAATCCTCTATACATTAATCTATTTGTAGAGCCTTATTCCAGCTTCATGCATAAAGTCCTTTCTTTAGCCCAGATCCATGGTGAAAATACAGTAAGAGACATTTATCTGATATTGGGGAATGTGAGTATGACTTGGGGCAGAATAGAAGTCAGAATTTCTGGACGGACTATCTCCATATGTGAATTGGAGGGAACCTAAAGCCTGCTGGTGTCTGTGCTTCCCTATCTGTAAAACAGGGATATGGATATATTTGTATCTTATAGGATAAATAATTACAAAGTCTGTGACAAATCTTAGAAATTAAACTGTGAGATAACATGCAAACACATAATATTAATGTATTATTATGTCCCTAAACTGTTTCTTGGGGATATATTTAATGAGAAAGATATAGTGAGAGCAAAATAAACCTTTTTTCACCCCAAATATTTTTTTTTAGAACCCAAAGTAAAAGTTGTTTCCACCAACTGCCATCTCTGCAACCATCTGGAAAATCACATTTTCTGTAGCTTTCCTTCTCTTTATCATCTGTAACTAAAGCTATAAAATAGGAAGACGTCCCTGGTTTAATTAACACCCCTGTAGTTCAAAAGCTGTCTTAGTAATGAGAGGCAATTACAGCCTTTATTGAGGGACCATCAGGTGGAACTAACCCAGCATCAATCTGGTGAAGACACTTCCCTTTCCAGGTAATTTGGAAACTGATTTTTATGATGAACAGACTACCTGGCTCAATACAACAGGTGAATCTCTTTCCTCTATAACCTGGAAAGAACCTGCTATTTTGAGTTTTGTGCTTCTTTTGTAAAGTGGTTTTTACAATCCATCCGTCAACAAATACCAACTGACCTAAGAATAAATCTTTTGCTTTTTGAAGGGGATTCTTGCCAGTTTTCTTGTTTTATTTTCCTTGTCTACTCTTGCTTTACATTTTGAAGGTTGCCTAGTGTTCCTATTTTAGTTCTAGTAAAAATGCTGACTCTGAGATGCAGCCCCATCCTGAGAGGAAGGCAGAATTCTGGGTTCTGCACCTCAGCACTGGTGTGGCAGAGCTACAGAAGGTCCAGAGAAGGACACGGAAATGATCAAGGAAAAGTGACTACTTTCATATGAGTTAAAAAGGCTGTGGCTTCAGTTTAGACAGGAAAAAGCTGACAGCAGAGATAAAGCTGAGTTTAGCTGAAAACATGAAGGTGGTAGATAAGGAAGATTTAGAGCTTCAATTCTGTAACTAAGGTGTTCTAGCTAAAACAAGGAGATATCCTTGAAATTAAAATGTACCTTTTTTACATAAAAGATAGTGAACTTCTGGAATTTGTTGTCACAGGAGATTGAGGAGGTGTGCAGTGTCAACAGTTTAGAAAAAGAATTCGACAAATTCAGAGCAGTAGGTCCATGACCTGAGTCTAAGGTGATGGACAGGGCTCCTCAGTGGTCCTGCCTCAGTGGTATCTCATGTCAGGTCTGTCCTCCAGCTTCAGATCTGTATGAGTGTGGGTCTGCTGAATGCCCTGTGTTTTATCTGCCAGCCACCTATGGGTATCCTGATATCTCAGGGGTCTGGTGTAAAGCTAGATGATTCTTTCTGGAAAACTGATTTAAACCCTCAATATCTCCAGTGCAGGCACCTACACTGGAGACAGTCACTCAAGGTGACTATCATGATTAGGATGTCTTCATTTGGCTGTTTACAGGTAGTTGTCTGCCAGTGCTGTGGGTGTCTAAATTCTTCTGCAGTCAACAGATGTCTAGTCAGTCTAATGGGGACCTAATGAACATGATCAATGAACAGTCAGAACTGTCATTTCACCTTGCCAGACTTGAGATGATCAGTGAAATAACGCACTACTGCCTGTTTTCATAGAATTTTTGTTGACTATAACAGGAGTTTGGACACATAGAACACATGCAGATACATAAATGTAGGTATATTAATCTTGAACAGAGTTCTGTCCCAAGATTTCTATTATAATGATTGTAGAGAAATAGTTGTCTCCTGAGAATAACTCACTGACCTGTTTTGGACATCTCTGTCATCTCACAACAGGAACTGCCCGTGTGAAGTTCTACATAGTTCTACTCACTGACTGTAAAGGGACTCTTGATAGTGGTACCCACATGGTGAATGGACACAAAGGCCAAGTGGGTCCCAGCCGTCTCATTTTGGAGACTTTGTTACAGTCTCTTAAAATCTCAGCTGTAAGAAATGTAGATTTTTAAAGCAATGTAATCTGAATACGTATAATTATAAAATCAAAACAGCGCCCCGCTTATGGTTTGATTTAGAATAAAGGCTTAACCATGATTTTACTGTCTGAAAACTATGCTATGAAATGTGGTACATCCTCTATTCTTGGATTAGTTTAACATCCTGATGAAATTGCCTTTGCCATACTAACTGTCAAAGCTGTAAAACTGTGGCACAAGCTGGTAAGTTGTTTATTCTTCCAGTAAGTAAAGATAGAATGGGCATTAAATCCCTAAATTCCTATACTGTTCCAGCAATGAGTTACTTTCATTAGGTGTCTAGGAGAAAGGCTTATTCAGTATGGGAGAGTTTGAAAAGGAATTTCTTTGGCTGGTGGGCCTGTGGATGTTGTTAACTCCATGCTGTCAGCAGACACAAAATACGGATGCCATCACTCTACTCTGCTTTTGGGACAGAGCAACACCAACTACTCTGAAAAACTCTGGGAAAGTCCATCTATTTCCAAATTTTCCACTTTTGCCTGTGACACTGAACAGACATGAAATTTCTTCAGTTAATCAATGCGATATAACCTTGTTTAGGAGACTCAACATTGTTGAGGTAGAACATTGTTGAGGTAGAATGGGTTGCTCATTCTTTCACCTTTCCCACTCCTCCGTGAACATTGTTGTTCTGTGCCTTGTTTACTTCAGACACAGGGTGTGGGTGAGGAGATATGGGAAGATGGTGTGACGGCAGTGTCCCTTCAGCTTTGGCTCTGGCCGTGGCGTGAGAGCGATTTGCGTGGCTTGCGGGATGGGGGAACCGCGGCCATCACCTGCCCTGCTGACTGTCGTGTGTTTCCATCCCCCCTCCCAGGTTACGGGCATGCTGCCCCAGGGACGGATGCAGGGAAGGCCTTCTGCATGTTCTACGCAGTCCTGGGGATCCCACTGACACTCGTCATGTTCCAGAGCCTGGGCGAGCGCATGAACACCTTCGTCAAGTACCTCTTGAAACGCATCAAAAAGTGCTGCGGCATGAGGAGCACCGAGGTTTCCATGGAAAACATGGTCACTGTGGGTTTCTTCTCCTGCATGGGGACACTCTGCATTGGAGCAGCAGCCTTTTCCCAGTACGAGGAATGGAGCTTTTTCCATGCTTACTATTACTGCTTTATAACATTGACTACGATAGGGTTTGGAGACTATGTGGCCCTGCAGACCAAAGGGGCCCTTCAAAAGAAGCCTCTCTACGTGGCTTTTAGCTTTATGTACATTCTAGTGGGGTTGACAGTCATTGGGGCATTTCTAAATCTGGTTGTTCTCAGGTTCTTGACCATGAACAGTGAGGATGAGAGGAGGGATGCCGAGGAACGGGCGTCCCTGGCAGGGAACCGCAACAGCATGATTATCCACATCCAAGAGGACTCCCAGCATGGTCGGCCGCGGTACAAGGCCGAAGTAACAGACCTTCAGTCAGTTTGTTCCTGCATGTGTTACAGGTCCCACGAGTACACCAGCCGGGTGGTGTCCCACCAAAATTCGTTCAGCTCGAAGCTGAACCCCCAGTACTTTCACTCCATCTCTTACAAGATAGAGGAGATCTCGCCAAGCACATTAAAAAACAGCCTTTTCCCATCTCCTGTCAGCTCCATCTCACCTGGGTTGCACAGCTTTACAGATAACCACAGGCTGATGAAACGGCGAAAGTCCATTTAAAGGGATTTGTCTTATTTTGCTTTCCTTGTTTTTCCCAGTTCTCTGTTGTTTTGGGTTTTTTGTTCCTTGAGTGAGACGGAGCGAGGCCAAAGGGAGTAGAGCAAGCCAGTCCTCCTCTGAGACTCAGCTCTTGAGCATGAAGCATGGATTATTACTGTTCCAGCAAAGTATGCCTTACATTACCCCCTTGGTGGATGTCAGAGGATTCAAGGTGACGTGAAGTGGGTACCAAATCCAAAGTTGCACACACAGCTGGGAGCCTTCATGTGCCACTGGCACTCCTGACCTAACAAACTTTTTTCCTCACGAGCAGGTTGCAGTGTGTGTGCGTGTGCCTGTGTGAGTGC